>CATIWM010297734.1:0-13602 GCA_949671775.1 Mallotus repandus
TGTGTTTGTGTGTGTATATATATAAAGGAAAAAATTAACATATAAAAATATAGCTATTAGTTTAATTTAAAGAGATAAAGATATTTAAGTAATTATATTTAAATACATGAGGTTAATTAAGTAAATTTATTTGGATATATGAGAATTATTGGTGAAAAGCTCCAAATTGGAGCTTTTATGAACTAGTGCTGTTTGGATATCTAACAGCTTCCAACTCCTTTTCAAAAATATTAACTAAACAGATTTTTCTAGCTGTTGGGAAGTGAACAACTAACAACTCCATCCCAACAGTTAAAACAAACACCCATATGTTTTTACTTGCTACCGTGAAAAAAAAATGACTAATTTATATACTTTAAAAATGAAACTATAGGAATTTTTTAAGAAAATAAAAAACTAAATAAAAAATATTTAATAAAAAAAAAGTTAAGACTCAATAGAATAAAGGCCGAATGCTCTATTTCACCCCTGAACTTTATCCTTTTAACCCATATCACCCCTCAACTTTCATTGTGACCAATAGCACGTTTGAACTTTTATTTTGCACCAATTTGACACCTTAAATCAATATTTTTAACTGATTGAGCTTATGACATGCCAGAGTGTACAAGTGAGTGAAAATCACGCTTCTTAGAGCAAGTAAAGATAAAAAAAATTGTTCACACCCATATATATAAATAATAAAATATACAACAAGGACTTTCCTAAAAGTGAAATCATGGAACTTTCTACGCTTGAATCTTTGCTCGAAAGGAACTTGAAGTTGACATCAAAACCATTTAAAAGAAAGAAATCTATAGTTCCATCGAAGAAGAAGTAGTCGGCTTCTTGGAAGCGTCACAAAATGATTGTTTCTCTGGTTCATAATTCAACTTTTTGGCTTCTGAAAATCATTGATGCCCAAAATTTTTCTGTGTGATTTGCAGACAGTTCTGAACATTTTCAAAGATGTGTTAATGGGATATTTTGAGGGTAAAAAGTCTCAAATAAAATCAGAATTTTTGAAAGAAGTGTTTCGAAGAAGGCCATGGATTGGTCACCATCTATTTGGTTTCCTTCTGGATAAGTGTGGCAGTGCAAAGTTAGAGTTTCACCGAGTTGACGCACTTGATATGGTGATGCAAATATTGAAGTCAATGGTTTCTTCTAATGCCGATAAAAGCACCCATAGTGCATTAAAGAAAATCTTGAAAACCCATATGCAAAAGCTCAGTTGTCTGGTAAAGGAATTGATGATGCATATGCTGGAGAACAAGTCAAGGCGGGCTGAAGTGCGCAAGTTTTGCAGTATCTAAACTATCACCATTCTTTACAAAAGGTTCCATTTTTTTCATGCATGAACAACATTTGATTTCATCAAAATAGCAGTAAACTAAAGAAAAAAAATAACATCAAAATTAACTCAAAAATCTTGAGAAAACAACGAAAATCTCTTCCTTGGCATTTCATTAAACAAGTGGTGAGCACAAATTCCACCATTGCATTCTCCATAAATCCACCACCATATCATCATCATCATCCAATTAAATCCAAATAAATAATTAATCATATAAAAAAAAGAGTTTAAACCTGTTTCTTCTTGTGCTCTTCAACAGCAAAGTGATCGAGATTGTCAACCTCGAAGCTATTTGTGGTGCTCGGAGAATCGCGAACTCCACCAAGCATCGCCATTTTCTTATTATTGCAAGAGGTTGTATTTAAAGATGAGATAATTCTTATGCACCCAATAATGTTAGTCATACCAGCAAGGATGATAATGATATTGAAGGATGCCAGTAAAGTCTTAGTAACTTCAGTAGTGCTAATGTCTCTAACCTTGCGACATCATCATTGTTGCAGCAAACTTCAAACAGGGACCATTTCACCCCTATATATCAATCATCAGCAAATCAATCTCCTCAATCAGTAAGAAGAAGCGAAGCACATAGGAATCGACTTCACCGCCACGGTCACCAGAGGAGGAGAAAGAGAAGATCAACTTGAGTGGCGGTAGTGTTGGGTAGGTAAGAAGAGATGAAAAGTTGAGAACGGAAAAAAAATAGCTAGGGTTAGAATTTAGTTTTTTTAATATTTAATTAATAAACGGTGGCATTCTAATTTAATGCCACATAAGTTTTATTTTTTTAGTTTAGTATTTTAAATTTTCACGTCACAACAAGTGTTTTTCACATGTTATTTTTATGTGTTGTAGAGGTGAAATGAGTCTAAAATTAAAGTTGAAAGGTTTGATAGGTCACAATGAAAGTGGACGAGTGTAATGGATCAAAAGGGTAAAGTTCAGAGGTGAAATAGAGCATTCAGCCATAGAAGCAAAAATTCAAAAATGGGCTTAGATATTTGTATATGGGCTGTTAAGAACTTGATGAGAGCCCACAAAGCCCATTCTCTACTCGAGCACTTGTCTTCTTGTCCTTAGTCCCCTAAACCTCGAAAAGCTAAATTCCTCAATTTTCCTCCTTCTTGCAGCCATCTCTGCCATTGTAAGTAGCAACTTAGCTCCTGGAAATTGCGTTCACTCAAGGTTTTGAAAGATTAAGTCTTTCACAGAAGAAGTTCCTTCAAATAGGTTTAGTGAAAAATAAGAAAGATGCTAAAAATAAAGGGAAGAGTATAAAGAACCAATTCAAGAAAGTGGAGATTAACAGCAAAGAACCTGAAACTCTTCAAAAAGAAGAAGAAGTAGCTATCCATTTAGATTCTGATTCTGATTCTGACTATGATTTTTAATATATGAATATAATTCGACTTCTTTACAGTAATTGTTAGGCCGAATGCTCTATTTCAACCATGAACTTTACCCTTTTAACCCATTACACCCCTCAACTTTCATTGTGACCAATACAACATCTAAACTTCTATTTAAAACCTATTTCACACCTGAGTTGGACAAATTTAACGCGTGTGACACACGCAAGCTGACGTATATTAAATGTTCTGAGTTGGAATGTTATAACACAATAAAGTCTAACCTTATATGGCATTAAAATTTACAGTACTACCATTTGTTATTTAAATTTAAAAAATTAGAAAAAAATTAAACTCTAACCCTAATATTTTTTCATTCTTTCCTTATCATCTCATCTCTCTTTACCTACCCAGATAGAAGTTTAGATGTCGATTGCTTCAAGAATTTGAGCCTCTATGAAATGGCTAATTCGTGCTTTGGCCATGACAGGAATGGTGATTACTTATTTAATTTATTTGATTAGCTGAGGGTCGCTCATGCCAATAATGTAGCTTTGTGCATAACTATTGGTTAGAACGCATTCCAAGGCCATGATAGTGCAGGCTCCGACTTCTTCGGCTATGCGGGCTTGCTCAGCATTAACGATGTCCATAATAACGCCACTGCAGAGCATCTGTGTGAGGCCAAACCTTGACGAAGAAAGCTGATTTCTTGGTGGTTTCATAGAGAGCATCGTTGCCGTAGATGGTTAAATTTGGGCTCTATCAAGTGTGGCTCTTCTGGTCAATGTCATTGTACCAAGAAGAGGTATAGCTTAAATCTTATTTTTCTATTGTAATCTTGATTATCTCTGTTCGAAATAGTGTTTAAACTCTGTGAAGTTAATATACAATTAACATGGATTTTGATTTTGGCCTTTAAATGTAGTAGTAAGTTTTGATTTTGTGACAAATAAATCTAATAAAAATTGTTTCATTTTTTGGATGAATCATAACTGAGTGTAATTGGGTTAATTGCATTTTTCTTTTTATGTTACACATGGGATACTACAAGTGCAGTAGTGTGAGAGGATGTCCAACACGTAAACATGTGGAGAATAAGAGAAGTTAAAGCTTTCATATTTGGAGCAACTAGAGAATTCTTTCCAACAATGAGCTTTTAGTGGTTGCTGTGCTGGTATGTGGTCATGTGTACCATACTGAGTGCTTGGAGACCATGACACTTGAGGTTGACAGGTATGACCCAGCTTGCCCACTGTGCATGGAAGGAGAGAAGCAATTCTCAATGATGTCCAAAAAAGCTTTGAAAGCTAAAGCGGAATTGAAGGCCAGTAGTCATAAGATTTCAAGAAATCATGTTGTAGATAGTTATGTTGATAGTGATTTTGTTGATTTTGACTGTCAAAAAAGTGCTGCATGAGGAGCTTTTGTTTGAAGATATGGGTTTTTAGGGTTCTTCTAGTTTCGAGCTTCTGCTTTCATTTATAGGAGTTTTCCTTTTTTTTTTATATATATACACTTTTGGACTTTGTTATGTTAGAGAATCTGATAGGTTCTCTCTAGTCTATGATTATGTGTCAAGAGGAAGTCTAGAAGATGCATTGAGCAGAGGGAGGGAAATTTAGTTGTAACTCAGTTGGGAAGTTGGGCTTCAGATTGTCATTAGGATTATTAAGGGTCTTCGTTATCTTCATTTTGAATGTGTCCCTCAGATTTTGCATTACAATTTGAAGCCTAAAAATGTGATATTGGAGGTTGAAGATGGTGTTATTGAAATAAAAATTTTAAACTTTGTTTATTTTATTCCTTATAAATGTTTATTTTAGTCCTTATATTTATGCACTTTATTTTATATACATATTTTTTCTTTTTACTCCTACACATCATCATGTTTTGATACTTCACGTGCGTGCAGAGAAGGTAGAAGCACGCTCTTGTCCACTCTAGCAGTGGATTGGTTAAATGGAATAAAAAAAAATATTTACAGAGGTGAAATAGATTTTAAATAGAGGTTTAGATGTATTGGTCACAATAAAAGTTAAGGGGTGTAATGGGTTAAAAGGGTAAAGTTCAAGGGTGAAATAAAGCATTCGGCTTAATTGTTAAGAAAGATACAAAAGTTAGTAGCTTTTTCTTTACCATGTGTACGTGTTCCTTGTGTTCTTTAATAAAGTTTAAGTAAATATGAGATGGGTTGTGGCTGTTTTTGTTAATGGAGCTGCTGGTACTTTATTTAACTGCATATGAACACTAAGAGAGAAAGAAATAAGCTTTTAGATTCTTACGTTTTTCCATATTTCGGAGAATGGAAGCTTAATCTGAAAATAAGACCTTATTATGACTTGCTGAAGCTAGGATTTTTAGGTTGAAAATTTTGGACTTGTAAGTTATTTCTTCTAGTATTCTATAGTGTGTGTTAATGTGCCTGAACTACACCTTATTTTGTATATAAAACTGTATTTTCATGAATGACAACAGTTTTTGCTATTTGTTTCTTCATTTGGCTGGTTTATGCATGTTAATGTGCTTATAACACATATTTTACTTCTTTTCGATGTTAATAATTAAATTTGTATTAAGTTTAAAAAAAAATGTTTGTATTAGGATTTCTATGGTTAAGTTAATCTTTATGATGTACGAATTTTCTGATTCTGAGGATGAGTATCATCAATCATCTGGAGATTTAGATACTGGTAAAAGAAATTCATCTGGGGATGAGGTACATGGTAATTTTTTTTATCTATGAATTTACAACTTGTGGAGAAATGCCAGAAAGATTAAATTTTGATCCTATCACTGAATAAACAAAAAAAAAAAGAAACATAAAGAAATGATAAATGATTGCATTATGCATGATCGTTAGAGGTTGTTGTTTAATCAAAATATTCACAGTTTTATCAATTTATCTGATTATGTTTTCATTTTGGTATTTTGGCTATGAATTGAAGAAAATCAGTGTTTCTTTTGATTTGTTACTGTCTATGTTTTCCTTTTTTTTTAAACAACTAAATTTTCATTCAACTAAAAAAAGGAATGAATACAAGAGAGATCATCCAAGATTAGCTCTAGTAGTTGTGGATCAACATAAAAAAACTGGTCAGATAAAAACAAGCTATGATCATTTTTTGTTAAACAATCAACAACTTTGTTTGTTGACCTAAGAACGAAGTTAATTCTGGTTAATTGCTTCTCGGTGAGCAGATGCCATATCTCCTCCAGAACTGCAGAGATTTCCCAATATGGGTTATTTTCCTTGCTATTGATGAGTTTAACTACCTCTTGGCAGTCCAATTCAATTATGAAGCTTTGATAAGGATATAAGGATGTGGATCTCAGAGCTTCTCTGATAGCTAAGGATTCTGCTTGTGTAGCCGATTGGCCATGAATGCTTTTTGAGTTCATGAAGATTATTCCACCATTGGTATCTCTACAAATGATACCAAATTTCCCACTTCTATTCTTTTCATTAAAAGCTACATCACAATTAACTTTCCAAGTTCCAACAAGTGGCTTAACCCATTTGACTACTTCCAGATTATGACTTTTCACTTCACGGAGATTGTTTGTATTTTAAAAGTCTCTTTGACTGTTTAGAATGGCCGGATATTGATTTTTTCCACAATTGTTATCGGATCTTCCACTTTGTTGTTGAAAACTTTATGGTTCTTTGCTTTCCATATATACCAACAGGTCACAAAAGCAAGGTTTAGCAAATCTGAGTTTCCACCTGACTTTAGAAACTAATTGATGTCATTCCACCATTGCTGGAATAATTGAAAACCTATAGCACTTGGAGAGTATCCAAATACGCTGGCATACCAAATCAACTTCGATTGTTCACAAAAGAACAATAAATGTTCCAATGTTTCAATATCTTTTCTACACCTGAGACAAGTTAAGTCTGTTGCATCCTCTGGCTGCAAGATTATCATTTGTGGCCAGCACGTTTCTTGCACATCTCCAAATAAATGTTTTGATTTTTGGAGGCATTGAGAGTGACCAAATGGACTTTCATAACTTTTTGTCTTGATGATGATTTGAAGAAGGAGGCGAGTTATTAGTATTTAATTAAGAAGCTTTGAAGAGTTGATAGGCTAATTTAACAGAGTATTGACCTCTTCTATTATAATGCCACACTAGTTTATCACCCATTCTACCTCTCTGAATAAGGATACAATGTATTGCCGTCCGCTCTTCATCACTAAACAGGGATCTCAGTTTAGTTGGGTTCCATTGGCCTTGTTGATGGTCTATTAAAGCTTGCACAAAGTAAGTGTTACAGCTCACAGGTTTTGGAGTTCTAATTGTGAAGTTTGGGAGAAGAGGAATCCATGGGTCCTCCCAAATATTGATGTTGGCTTTAGAGAATACATTCCATCTTACCCCTTTCTCTAAAGTTTTCATGCCTTCCAAAATGCTAGACCAGAACCAAGAAGGCTTATAGCCCTGTTTAGCTTTTAGGAAAGAAGAGAAAGGGTAGTAGATACCTTTTAGAACTCTAGCATAAAGGCTTTCAGGGTTGATAAGTAATCTCCAACCAATTTTACCAAGAAGAGGACGATTGAATATACTGAATTCTCTAAATGCCAGGCCGCCACTCTGCTTAGTTTTTGTTAAATCGTCCCATTTGACCCAGTGAATCCTTTTTCCTTTAATATTTTGTGATCACCAAAATTTTCTAACAATTTTCTCAATTTTGCAAATCATCTCTAAAGAAGTTTAAAGACTGTTGTGACATAAGATGGAAAAGCTTAAATTACCGCTTTAATTATAATTTCTCTTCCTGCTTGTGAAAGAAACTTGCTTTTCCATAAATGGATTTTATCTATTGCTCTCTCAATTAAGTAGTTAAACAACATCCTTTTGGATTTTGCCCAGTCCATCAGGATCCCTAGGTACTTGGAGGAGTATTTTGATTCCGCAATACTAAACTCTGAGCAGATGACATTTTTCAACTCAATTTTTGAGTTTTTACTAAAAAGGATTTCTAACTTGCTATGGTTCAGTTTTTGGCCAAAAGCAGCAAAGAATGTGCTCAGAATTTTTTTTAAAGCTAAAACCTCAATTGCATTAGCCTCTCCAAAAATAATATAATCATCAGCGAAGGAGTGTGTAATTGAGGGACAGTACCTGGAGATCTTTCCTCCTTTAATGTTGCTAAGACTTTGGTGACCCAACAAGCTTCTAAAGAGAATATCAACTGTAATGATAAAAAGTTAGGAGGATAGAGGATCTCCCTGCCTCAGACCATTGCAAGGAGTAAAGAAGGCCGTATTTGAGCCGTTGATGGAGATTGTGAAACGTATTGAGCATACACATTCCATTATCATGTTTATCCATTTTCGACAGAAGCCAAGTTTTTCAAGAGTGGAATGCAAAAAGCTCCATTTCACCTTATCAAAAGCCTTTGCAAAATCCAATTTGAGAGCAAAATAACTTTAGTTCCCTTTGAATTTATTTCTCAAGCCATGCGTCAACTCATGATTTATGATTATATTGTCTTGGATGTTCCTTCCTCTCACAAAAGTTGTTTGATTTTGTGTGATTATCTTCGAAAGCCATTGCTCGAGTCTGTTTGCTCTAACCTTGGAGATGATTTTATAAATGTAATTATAGCAACTGATGGGTCTGAAATCATCAAAAGAGTTAGGATTTTTACTCTTTAGCACCAAAGCTATGGAAGTGGAATTGATGTGCTCAGGCATCTTGCAGGTGTTGAAGAAGTTTTTCACCAAATCACAGACATCTTTTTTTACCATTTCCCAGTGAGTTTGGTAGAAGGCTCCAGGAAAACCATCTAGACTTAGGGACTTGAGTTTGCCCATGGAGAAAGCATCATTTTTTTTCCATAAGAAAGAAGGCAAAAGCCAAGAAAAACAAATTACATCAAACATTGTCTGGGAGTAGCAACTCCCACCAAATCATTGAATAACAAATTTGGAAGACCCGAAGAGGGTCTATCTAACTGCACACAACCTAGACAACACTGTATGGCAGTATTAGCTAAAAAATCAGCGCAATAGTTGGCCTCTCGGTAGATGTGATTAACATGAACCACACAATTCCTTCTCATCAAGTGATTAATTTCATTAAAAAGAGCCAGGTTTTGTAAGGGACAGGAAGACTGACCCTTAATGCTATCCACAATGCAGTTATTGTCCACCTCAAGAATAACATTTCGAACTCCCAAATACCAGGCAAGCCGAAGGCCATAAATCACTCCCTAACATTCCACCGCCAGGACACTGCAGCTACCAAGATTTGCTAGAAAACCACCCATCCAAGCCCCTGTGTAAGACCGAATTAATCAGCCAGCAGCTGCCTTTTTAGTACTAGACTTTAAGCAACCATCTGTATTGAGTTTAACCCATGGGTGCGACGGAAGCCTCCAGCTGATAAGCTTTTCAATACGTTGAGGATGAGTAATTTGCAAAATGTTTCTCGCCTTAGTGAAGCCATTAACGGTTGATAGAATCTGCTGAACTTGATTGGGAGGGGTCACATAGATGTCATCAAATAGCATTTTATTCCTCTGTTGCCAGAGGAACGAACAAGCAGTCCTAAAAATCATAGGCCACTCATTCCCAAACCGAGTTTCAATCTTGTTTAATAGATTGCTTAGCAGCCAATCCTCTTGGTCTAAAGAGAAGAATGAAATCAACTGCCTAGACGGGATAAGCTTGAGCCAAATGCTTTCAGCAGTTTGGCAATCTCTCAGAATATGAATTAGAGATTCATCGCCTGCAAAGCATCTTTCACAACCTTTAACAGTGGTCAAATGGCGCCTTGTTCTTTCAACGTTAGTGAGGAGCCGATCGTGCAAGCAGAGCCAAAGGAAGAAGCGGACACATTTAAGACCCTCCCAACTCCATATTACCTTCCACTTAGCATTTCGTTGAAAGTCTGAATTGTCTAAAAGACAGTCCATCCGAAAAATTACCACTGGGGGAGAACATCCAATAAGGAAAATCTTGTCCATCCGAAATATTTAGCGGTTTAATAGTGGCAATATGACAGAGGAAATCTGCAGGTAACAACATACTGAATTTACCCCAATCCCATTGCCCATCCCGATTCACAAAATGACATACCTTTAGATTGATTAATTCCTCTGGAATATACGCAATGGCCAAGTCACTGAGGCACCCATGAAGATTGAGCCAATTGTCAATCCAAAACTTAACCGAAGTTCCATTTCCCAAGCTCCACCCAACACCTTTCTGCATAATCTTCCAACAGTAGGCAATACCACGCCAAAGAGCAGAGCTAATCTTCTGCGTCAGATTATTATTCGATAGAAGCTTCCCATATTTATTTCGGATCACCTTGGCCCAAATGTCGTTGGGTTACTAAAAACACACTAATCTAGCTTCATTAAAAAGGCTATGTTGTGGAGGTGGGTAGGTTTAATCCCCAAACCACCTTTATCCCAATTTTGATGGACTTGTTTCCACGGTACCAGATTAATTTTCCTCGCTTCAGGAGAACAACACTAAATGAAGTTACGAGCTACTCTATTAAGTTGGTTAGAGGTATCCTGAGGAAGCATATTAGTGCATATAACAAAACTGGGCATAGCTGCAATTATCGACTTAACAAGAATAGTTCGGCCAGCTAAGGATAATTTGGAATAATCCCAGCAGTTGATTCTGACTTTAACCTTCTCAAGCACATTACCATACATCTTAATGCTCGCCCTCCTATGAATCACCTGCACTCCAAGATATCTACTAAGATTGCTAGAGATTGTGAAGTTCAAAATTCCATTAGCCAATTGAATGCTTTCAGTAAAAGTATTTCTAGAGAAGAAGATATGAGATTTGTCAGTGCTAATCATTTGTCCCGAAGCACCACAAAAATGGTCTAGTGTATGCTTAATACATAAAGCATTTTTGATGTCTGCCTCAGCGAATAACATGAGATCATCGGCGAAAAACAAATGGCTTATAGAAGGGCCAGCTTTAAAAATTCAAAATGGATTCCACCTCTAATTAACAACTTTGGCATCAATGGCATGAGCCAACCTCTCCATACAAAGAACAAAAAGCATCATTTTTTATCTCTTCATAACTCACTTCTTCTATAAGGGCTCTGTTCATGTCTTCGGAAATCCTTGGTTGGGTCATGTGCGGGATAATGACTATTTTGGTAACCTAACTTCTTAAAATTTTACAATTGAGTGTCTCAACTTTTATTTGTTATAATTAAGTGTGTGAATTTGTTAATAAATAACAATTTACAGGTAACAAATGATGTGGCAATTTATGGATCCCACCCTGTCGCTGACGTGGATGAATGTCATAGTAACACCTCAGTAAGGTGAAATTAAAGACTGGTTGATTACTTGCAAAAAATATTGAATTGTTATTTATTAACAGGTTCACACAGTTAATTGTAACAAATAAAAATTGGAACACTCAATCGTAAAATTTTAAAAAGTTCATACACCAAAATAGTTATTATCCCGGTCGTGTGCAAAGCTTCTTCAATATTGTGAGCATTTGCTTGACTGTAGATTTTTTTGAAGTGGCCAAGAGCTGCTTGCTTGATCCCTTCTTTCGTCACTACCCATCTACTATCTTCTCCTTTGATTTTTTTAATTTGATTTTTCTGCCTTCCATGTATTGATGTCAAATGGAAAAATTTAGTATTCCTGTCGCCTTCTTTGAGCCATTGGACATGAGCTCGTTATTGCCAATTCACTTCCTCCTGTGAGTATATTTTTGAGATTTCATTTTTTATCATTAGTTCTTCTTGCTTCTCAGTCTCATCAAAGTTTCCCAGCATGAGAGAGTCCAGCTTTGATTTCAGCAAGTCGATTCTTTGTTGGCAGTTTCCCCCTTTTGCTTTTGCCCACATTTTAAGATCTCTCCTTAACTGTTGAAAAGCATGAAGGGTAGTTTCCCAGCTAAGGTCCTCTAGATTCCCATGATTTTTGAATGGTGATTTTCCAATTTGGGTTAATGTTCCATTTTGCTTCATAATAGAAGTTCCTTTTCCCCGATCTACCACCTGAGCTTAACATTACAACTATATGGCGATGATCCGACCCAAGAATGATTCATGAATAACTTGAGCTTGGCCAAACTCCATTCTCCATTCAGCATTTGCAAGAGCTCTGTCCAGTCGAGATTTGATGTTTCTTTCACCTGGTTGCCTATTATGCCAAGTGAAAAGATCTCCCTTGAAGCCCAAATCTAGTAGTTGACAATCTTCTACAATATCTTTAAATGGTTTTAGCTGATTTGGTGTTAGATTGCGTCCTCTTTTTTTCTCTTGTATATGTAAACAAGAGTTGAAATCACCAAGGATCAGCCATGGTGTTTGGTTCTTGAGATTTAACTTTTTGATATCCTCCCACTCTCCATTTCAAAATTGTTTTCTAGGGTTGCCATAAAATCCAGTTAAATGCCAGCACCCATCTTTAGTGATTACTGCATCTATAAATTTATTTGACATGCTTTGGATTTGGATTCCCTATTCATCAGTCCACCATGGGCTGTGACCACCAAAGAGGCCTGTTGGATCTGCATATTCTCCTCTGTTGGATCTGCATATTCTCCTCTGTTGAATCCCATTTTTGATTGAAGATTTTCCATGTAGTTTTGTTGTTATTTCGTCTCAATAAGAAAGACGATGCTTGGCTTGTATTTTCTAATCAAGTTTCAAAGGGTTTTAACTGTTAAAGAGTTTCCAAGACCTTGAAAATTCCATGATAATATACACATGGAGACGATATACTTAAGACAATCTACTCTTTTCTCTACTTTGTCGGAAAAGATTCAGGCGAGAAGAAGAGAGAGACACTGTAGCAGACTCAGAGAGACACTGTACTTTTGACTTGTGATAAATAACAAGCTACTCATTCTATGTTTTACTTGAGTCCTATGTTTCACTTTAGTCCTATGTTTCTGTGCCTTGTTATGTTTTGATATTTATATGATTACTTATTGCCAGTTCTGTTGACACAGACGATCATGACATAGAAAATGAAGATAAAAGTGAAGGCTCGGAATCTGATCAAGTGGCTGAAGAAAGTGATTCTTTGAAGATGAGGTAGATTGCTTACTCCCCCTCTTTTCTTTTTTCTTTTAAATTCTGGAAAATAAGATTTACTTATCTGAATCCGTTTCTTTTTCATAAGGTGGCACCCCGAAATACAATCGGTCATGTTCCTTTGAAGTGGTATGAGGATGAAAAACATATTGGATATGACATTGCTGGGAAGAAGATAACGAAGAAAGAGAGGCAAGATAAATCTTGAGCGAAATAGAAGAAAATGAGAAACATCAGAAACATGTGAGATGTCATTACAAACAAAAAATACACTTATGAATCTATCTATTCACTATTAGACTTGGATCAGCCGTAAACAATTACCAATCAACCAATCTGAAGAGCAATGATGCTGATTTGGTCCTAAACCATCGTAATTTCAAAGAACTGTTGGAAATTGAACTAAAATATGCCCCAACATGAAGAAAGAAGATTCATAGAGTAGAAAGAAATCTGCAAGAAAATTCTCCACTCCCTTCGAAGGCCCCACCACACCTGAACCCAACATCCCCCAGGAAAAAAAGAAGGGGTACAAGGTCAAATTCATTCTCTGATAAGATGTAAGGTTCTGAGCCCAAAGTAGGAATATCACTTTGAAAGAGCAAGATTACAGCTTCAGCAATAAGTAGATAACTTACCGCTCTCAATTGTTGTACAGACTTGTACAACGCCTTCTTTGGAACACATAACTATGGCATAGTAATCTGGTGTAACCTTTCCATCGCATTTGCAGAAAACTGGACTTACAGTAGGCCCCTACATGTGATCACAGAAAAAACATATCAAGAGCATGAAATTAAAAATACCCAAGGGAATGTCTAGTGGTAAGAGTTTCAAGACTCTTGGCCTTGTAAACCTTGC
>CATIWM010297768.1:0-26689 GCA_949671775.1 Mallotus repandus
TCATGTTAAAACAACGTAAATGGTAGTCCACTACAATATCTTCCAACTTGGTACAGCAACTACTAAAACTTGAGACGCTTTGAGCGACTTTTTCATCACTCGCTGCCATTATCTCAGCCAAATGAAGGTTAGACTGCCACCGTTCTACTTCCTTCTTCCTCCTCACCAGGAACTTAACTCTCTTGGGATTCATCTCAGTTTCGATGCAAAAATCTATCCCTCGAAGGATGTCACCCAGCAGAGAAGCCATTACAACAAAATATGTTGTACGACAAAATATTTCTTCCTACGCTAGCTTCTGCAAGCAACAAGATGGAAAAATTTTCAATTTATCATGTTTTCATAAATGAAGCAATTCTTAACCAAACTATGTGTTCCATATTTCCCTTCACCTACCGTCATTATGTCACTTCTAAAAATAGTTATCTATCTGATATGTTATTACCTACACTCAACCTATTGTATCCAACCGTTGGATATGTGATACATATAATGAGTGTTTTATACTTGGCCAATAGAAAGAAGACACGTGTCTTTATATTGTATATTCAACCAATTGATGCAATAAGTTGGGTGTAGGCAAGAATTTCTATTTTTGTTATATTCAGTCTTCTAATAAGAAACTAAATATAATGAAAATAATTTTTTAGATCATTTCCAAAATTTACCAAAAAAATATACAAAAAAATCCAACCGTTTCAGCAACTTTTAATATTAATTTTTTTATCCTTTAAATTAAATTTTGTACATAATAAGAAAATAAAATTTTATTTTATTTAATTTTAATTTTTTCATCAAATTTGAATAAAACATCTAAAAATGATAAAAGCGTTATTTTTTTCTCGAAAAAATTATATACACTATTTTTGTAAAGTTATGATTTTAGTTAAAATATTAGACAAATAAAAACATTTAATTAATCTCATTTTAATTTTTTATGTAATTTTAATATAATTTATAAAAGTAATAAAAGTATTATTTTTTCCATATCGCCATCCAATATTACAACTTTAATAAAGCTAAGGCTTTCCATTTCAAGCTAAAAAAATAAGTATGTTATTACTTTTTGATAGTTTTAACCCCAAAAAAAAATCATAATTTTATGGTTGTTTGTATAAAATTTTCAATTTTGTAGCAATTTTTAGCTGACATGGAGGGATGGAAGATAGGATTTCAAATGAATGGAATTGTTTGCAAACTACTTGTAATTTGATTAAGTAAAAGTTGGTTCGAACTCGTACAATAAAGCTCATTTGATAAATAAGTTGAGTTTAAGTTACACAAAACTTGAGGACTTTTTTTCATTTTAGTGTAAAAAAAAATTTTTTTTCTCAATTTTTTCTTCCTCTTTAAAAATTATTTTCGTAGCTGAATAAAATAAAAATTATTTATCTCCTATTTCTTTCCCTTTCCTTATAAAGGAGGGATGCTTACAATTTCAATAAATCAAAGTGTGTATATATATGGGGCATGTCCATATTGCAATATAGATCAGGGCTCTATTACACGTGTGAGTTTTTTTATTTAACGCTTCATTCTTTTTTTTTTAATGCACTTTTCTTCTTCTTCTTTTTTGGCTTTTCTACATTTTTTTCTTCTCCACTTTCTTTTTCTCTTTTCCGGTCATGAGAATTTGCTTCCATCAGAAATCTTGACGTGGGTGATAAAATCATCTTTTATAAACAAGAAGATGATGCAACTGGCGCTAAATACAAGATCGAAGTGAAGAAATCAATCAAGCTTTTCAATGCCATTGTGGATTACCTGCCATGATTCACACTAGCATTTTAATGAGCATTTATTATGGGTGTGATATAAATATATATATATATATATATACACACACAAAGGCAGCCACGAGTGTTTCTGTTCTTGGGTTTAATTTTTATATGACGTGATGTGTTTGTGATTTCCCTGGAGGTATATATTTTCGGATTGTAACTTTGGATGGTTGGTTTCATGAGGTACTGCTTGTTTTCCTAAATAGAATTTCCGCACTTTATTATTTTTTTAGATCAGTGGCTGCTTCTTCTTCTTCTCATAAAAAAAGGATTTCTCTCAAATGCTTCAAAACTTGAAATCATAACTTGAGCTAGAGAGGGAGGATTTGCGAAAGTTACATATTCGTACTTCTGAAATTTAACAGTTGCTCCTCCTTTTTTTTTTCTTTTTGTATTTTTTTATATTAAATTTTGACTGTAAATTATTTTGTTATATTTTTTTTAGTTTGTACATATAAATTCATTAGTTGTAACATAGAGATTCATGTGTTATTAATTGGAGGTTTATGTGTTATTAAATAAAAATTAAATTGAAGGTGAAATTGCAGGTGAAGATCAATGAAGTTGCAGGTAAAATTCATTGATTTTCGCTTGTATGTTCATTTGAACCTGGAGGCAAAGTCAATGAACCTGTAGTAGACTCATTAATTTTAATTTGTAGATTCATTGATTTTCAATAAACATACAAGTGAATATCAATGAATCTCATAGTTTTTTATCAATTAACCTATTAATTTTTATAAGTGTAAAGAGAAGTTAACTAATTCAAACAAAGTTTAACACAAAGAAAAAAATAGAGAATGCTTGACATAAAAAAAAAATTTAACGGAAAAGAAAATAAAGAGACGCAAATTTTTTTGTTCACATATGTAATGGACCCCTGATTTATATTGCAATATAGATAGGGGTTCATGGAATAACAATTGTATATAGATGGTATGATTTTTTTTTTTTCTGTAAATTGAAGTTAGTTTCTATTTCATTTTATAGGTTTCCTTTATGAAAATCAAGCGGCAAAAGAATATATTGAAGATATAAAAAAACAACAAGAAGAAATAACTAATATGTTTGCGTTCTCATTTGTTTTCTCAGCTACAACACCCCCCCAAAAAAAAAAAGTAAAGTGAAGAGAAATTAGAAATACAGAACTCACCTTCAGAAGTTGAAATCCAGCAAATAATAATCCTATTGCTCTTTTCCCATCTTTTTCTTCATTGATGCATGCGCCTAACAATATTCACCTGTAGTTCCAACTTAATTATTTCTAAATTATATTTACTGCTAAAAAAAAGAAAAAGAAAAAAATCGGAATGACTTTAATTTGGAATTCCTTATTGCTAGGAATTATTTACCTCAAAATATGCGTCAAGAACAAAAACTGCTGTGCGGATTAATCCAAAAGTTAGGACGAAGCACGTCTTCCCTTTTCTCTCATCGGTCTTGAACCTTAATGTCAACGAAACTTAAACAAAGCAGTTGTCCCTGGTTGCTCAACACCCGATCAATTAAATACAAATCCTTCCTTGACGAGTGTCCATTTTACAGTTTTTTAATTTAATGGTACTTTTCTTGGAACCATTGTTTTAGTTTAAAGAAATAAAAAAAGTTCGGTACATTGTTTTCAAATGTCAAGTGGGATTAAAATGGAATTAAAATTTATTGTATAGGAAAACTGCAGGAAATGTGATATGTAATTATATTGAATAGTAATATTAATATTTATACAAATATAATTAGAACCGTTGGATTTATTTTTTTAATTACGACTACTGATTATTTTTGTGTTCCAATATCTGGAAAATGTATTAATAACTATAATTAAATAACTAGTAATCCAACATTTATAATTTTATTTGTATAGATACACATGTTTATATTATAAAAGAATTTCACGTAAAAACTTTGTTACATTATTTTAATTGGTCAAAATGTCAAATTAGACCCTTTACTCTGGGATAATTTTTACATTAGACTTTCATTTTTTTATCAATCAAAACTCTTTCTTTTAACACCATATTATATTAGATCTTTTCTTTAAAAAGTTAACAATCAAGTCCTATATATTAAGAAAAATTTAATTTTAACAGTTGACTTACGAAAAGGTTTTTAGATCAACAAATAAAATTGATAATTCTTTTAAAAAATTAAGCCTATACAATAATTTTAAAAATAATAATTGAAATTATTTTCCAAATTTTCTGAATTTTCAACATTTAAAAAATTTATAAACTTAAAAAAATCTTGAAAACTTTTACAATCAAGTGATATACATAATTATTAATTTTAATCATAAATTTTATTTTAAAGGTTGAATAATAAAATTTTATTCATGAATTTAATTTTAATGGTTAAATAATTAAAAATTATTTAGACTAACGAATAAAATCGATGATTTATTTTTTGAAATATACATCACTTAATTGTAAAGTTTTTAAGAACTCTCAAGTCTATAAGAAAACTTTTAAAACATTTAAATTTTTTTAAAAAACATATTATATACAATTAAAAAAATTTAAAACTTTACAATTAGGTAATATATATTTTTTAAAAAAAAGTATCAATTTTATTCATTAAGCTAAATAATTTTTCATTACTCAATTGTCAAAATTAAATTTTTTCTTGATTTACATGACTTAATTATAAACTTTTTGAAAAAGTCCAATATAATACAATTTTAAAAGAAAAATTTCAGGTTAGGAACAAAAAAACATAAAGGCGCAATTTAAGATTTAGCCTAAAGTTGAGGTTCCAATTTAACCCTTTGGGCTATCATAATATATAGTAAAAATGTACAAAAGAGCATTTGAGTGATTTTGAAACTAATTTCTTATGCAGTAAATTTTAATTACTGCATACATTTTTTTTATTGACTAAAAATGAAGAGGATGTTTGGTTGGGTAGCACACAAAAGTTGTTTTTGCATAGTAATAAGGAAGTTGTTAAGCTATTTTTAAAATTTAGTTTCAATTCCACTAAAACATTCATTTTATTTGTAAATGGATTCTTATTAATGAAGTGTGTTTAGGTTTGTCGAGCTAAAACAATATAACGGTATTTGGTTACACAAAGTTGTATTTGTTATATGATACTTATCTTGTAGTTACTGTATTTATATCTTGTATTGTATCTTGTATTTAACACTCATCAGTTTAATAAAATTCATTACTTATTGACCTCATTAATCTCTTTGACTCGGTATTAGAGCGGGACATTAATCATGACAACGTCTAGCTCCTCTTCAACATTGCTTTCTTCTTCTTGTTCTCCTTCCTCCACAGCCGCTTCAGCTATAGTACCTTCCCCTTCTTTGTTCTCGCCTTCATCCTCAACTCATGTTCAACACTTATTCTCCATCAAACTAACCTCTAAAATCTATATTTCATGGAAACTACCGTTTACACCTCTCCTAAATTATTATAACTACATGGAATTGTTAATGGGATAGAAACTCCACCATCCAAGGAGATAATCGATCTTATTACTAATTAGGTTACTATTAATCCCAAATACACTGTCTAGTTTAACAAGAATCAACTCATATTTTCTTAACTACTCTTATCCATCTTATAGGAATTTTATCCCCATCTCATTAGATTGAATTCCGTAACTGAAGTTTGAAGAGCTATGGCAATCGCTTATGGCGTCATCAGCCATGCACAAAAAACTCAAATTCACATCGAATTGCACAACTTGACAAAGGATGACAAGTTTGTTTCTCAGTACCTCTATCAAGCAAAAGCACTTGTAGACTCTTTAACTTTGTCCGGACAACCCATATTGCCCTCAGAATTCAATGCTATTATCTTTAGTAAACTCAGTGCTGAGTACAATGGAATTATTGGTGCCTTGTTGTTAGGTTTCATGATACAAAACGCAACAAAAATTTAAAATTTTTATCATAAACCCAAACCAGGATCCATGTAATTTGATTAACCGATTGATTTAGGGTTTCCAAAAACCTTACCATAAACGCAAGAAGAGGTAAGATTGCTGGAAGAGAGAGTGGGTTCACTTTGGTGACACCCTATCTCGAGCTTTTTGATTTTCTAGGCCAGATTAAGATGTCTCCAAATGAATACGTCCTCCACAAGTATCCACACGAACAACCCTTGAATCAAAATGAATATGTGTTTGCTAGCACTCTAACTCTCAAAAGTCTCACTTTCGATTCTGTGTTTTTCTTTGCTTAAGGTGAAAATTAATTTCTTTTTAGAATAATCAGTATATGAAACCCTAGAGAATATGATATATTTATAGACTTCTCAATTAGGGTTTCACTTACCAAAACATTTTTGGTATATTCCACCTTTTCAATTCTGATTTGATTTAAATATCAAATCAGAAATATTTTCTTATTTATTTAAGATAACAATCATCTTAAATAAAATAAGTAAATATATATATATATATATACACACACACGCACACGAATTTATATTTATTTATTTTCATAGAATTTTACTAGGCTTGGTAAACCCATATTCGTTTTGGGCATGTTCTAAGTGTGTGACACTGTAAGTTAACATAACGTTGGCAGTGGGCATAAAATCCCAATTTGGCCTACAAGTCATAAGTGGCCTCTAGCAAGATATTATGACTACCCAAGTTATGTGAAAGGCTGATAATCCGACATAACCTAATTTACATTGAATATTGTAGTCCCTTTGTCACACGATATCTTGATTGAATATAAGGCATAATATCTATCATCCTTATACAATTTAATCATATTATTTATTGATTGTAAGTAGACTGAGAATGATAACTACTTATCAATTTACTTTAGCATGGCCATGCATTTACCTTAGTCTATCTTATCAAAGGGCCCATAGATATCCTACTTAAATTAAATGAGGGAAAAATTCCTACTCAATCACTCACATTTCTCACAAAACTCATTTTATATCCAGTAACAATCTATTTAATTATCTTATTAAAGAAAATGTTAGATTGTGTCAAAATACAAAATAGTTATGTAGAAATCCATGGTGATTTCAAGGTCAAAGGACTAAATCAATATTACTATGATGAGAGTTACTTATGACCATAATCTATGTAGTATTCTCATAGTGGGTCAATCCAGCATATCATTTCTTTCATTAGTACCTACGAGTTGACTTAATATCTTATATTCATGATTAGTAAAATATAATCATTAGTCAACATCATACTAGTCTTAATTTATTGTTATGACTAACGATAATTTGAATAGAACTCATATTTAATCTAAGGGTTTTACTATCAAGTCACATATTTGATGACCTTAGGAAGAATTAACTATTCAAGTAATTATCATAACATAAAAATGATAATGAAAGTGCCTCTTTATTAATAAAATGATAAAGTCAAAACATTGTCATATATGATTGGCCTAGTGCATATCACTAGCAATCTCCCACTTGCACTATGCCCAATCAACATCATATCTAATACCTATGGACCTAGTATGCTCTCATGCTTAGGCTGTGGAAGAGGCTTAGTCAGTGGATCAATAACATTATCATTTATGGGTACTCTGCATATCTTCACATCTCCTCTCTCAATGATTTCTCAAATGAGATGATATCGCCTGAGTATATGTTTGGATTGTTGATATAATCTAGGCTCCTTAGCTTGAGCTATGGCTCAATTATTGTAACAATACAAGTTCACTGGATCTAATATACTAGGAAAAATGTCTAGTCCAGTTATGAACTTCTTGATCCAAACAACCTCTTTAACTGCTTCTAAGGCAGCTATATACATAACTTCAGTTGTAGAATCAACAATGGTGTCTTGTTTAGAACTCCTCTAACTCACTTCACCTTCATTCAAACAAAATACATAACCTGACTGCAGTCAAAAGTCATCTTTGTCAGTTTAGAAGCTGGCATCTGTGTAACCATTTATAACTAGCTCATCTTCCTTACCACCATACAATAAAAATGCATCCTTAGTTCTTCTCAAGTACTTAACGATATTTTTAACTATTGTCCAGTGACTTTCACTTAGGTCTGACTGGTATCTGCTCATTGTGCTTAAGGCATATGAGACATCAGGTCAAGCATACAATATTGCATACATAATAGATCCAATAGCAGAAGCATATGGAATCTTACTTATGCAGTCTTGCTCATTTTGTGTCATAGGACACTGAGTTTTACTAAGACTAATGCCATATGACATTGTCAAGAATCCTCTCTTTGAGCCTTACATGCTGAACCTGTTCAATGCCTTATCAATATATGTGCTCTAACTTAGGCCAATAAGCCTTCTAGATCTATCTCTATAGATCTTGATGCCTAATATATAAGTAGCTTTACCCATGTCTTTCATTGAGAAACAATTCCTTAACCATGATTTAACATTTTGTAAAATAGGGATATCATTTCCATTGAGTAGTATGTCATCAACATACAACACTAGAAACACAATTGTGCACCCACTAAACTTCTTGTAGACACAAGGTTCATCTTCATTCTTAATGAAGCCAAACTCTTTAATTGCTTCATTAAAACAAAGATTCTAACTCCGAGATGCTTGCTTTAATCCATAAATAGACCTTTGAAGCTTGTATACCTTTCCAAAATTGTTAGGATTGACAAAACCCTCTAGATGTGTCATATACACATCCTTAAGTAAGTTTCCATTAAGAAACATTGTTTTAACATCCATTTTTCATATCTCATAATCATAGTATGCAGCTATAGCAAGGAGAATCGGAATAGATTTCAGCATAGCAACTGGTGAAAAGGTTTCATCATAGTCTATACCATGAGTTTGTTTGAAACCTTTTGCAACCAGTCTTGCCTTAAGGTATGCACATTGCCATCCATGTTAGTTTTCTTTTTAAAGACCCATTTGCACCCAATGGTTTTTAAACCATTAGTTGTGTCAATTAAGGTCTATACTTGATTATCATACATGGATTGTATTTCTGATTTCATGGCTTCCAGCCATTTCTCAGAGTCAAGACTATTTATAGCCTCTTGATAGGATGTGGGCTCACTTTGATCCATAATCAACACATCATTATCATCAGTTTTGAGAAATCCATATCTCATAGGGATTTGACATGTCCTACCAGACCTCATTGGCCTTGTGGTACTTGTGCAGGTTCAACAGTTACTTATTGATCCAGCTGTAGTTCCATACTTGGTATAATGCTATTTTGTGGGTCTCGAATTTCTTCAAGTTGCACTATGCTACCATTGGTTTCTTTGGAAATAAATTCTCTTTCAAAAAATACACCATTCTGAGCAATAAACACTTTGATTTCAAAAGCATTGTAGAAGTAATATCCTTTAGTTTCTTTAGGATATCCCATAAAAAGACATTTGTTAGAATTAGGTGCTAATTTGTCTGAGATTTGACGCTTCACATAAGCCTCACATCCCTAAATTTTAAGAAAAGACAAACTGGGAGTTTTTCCAGTCCACATCTCACACGGTGATCAACTACCTTTGATGAAACTCTATTCAAAATGAATGCAGCAGTTTCTAAAGCATATCCCCAAAAAGAGATTGAAAGATCATACTGAGTTATCATTAATCGAACAATATCCAATAAAGTTTGATTTCTTTGTTTAGACACACCATTCCATTGTGGTGTACCAGGTGGAGTCAATTATGAAATGATCCCACAATCTCTGAGATGATCTACAAATTCTTGGCTTAAATATTCACCACCTCGATTAGATCTTAGTGTTTTAATATTTTTACCAAGTTGATTTTGTACTCCATTCTTGAAAACTTTAAACTTTTCAAAAGATTTAGATTTATGTTTCATTAGATAGACATAGCCATATCTACTGAAATCATCTGTGAAAGTGATCAAATACTGAAAACCTCCTCTAGTAGTTGAACTCAATGGACCACATACATCAGAATATATAAGGCCCAATAAGTCATTAGCCCTCTCACTTTGTCCAGTAAAAGGTGTTTTAGTCATTTTTTCTAGTAAACAAGATTCAGATGTTTCAAATGATTCATAATCAAATGAATTCAAAAGCCCATTTTGGTGAAGCTTTGAAATGCGTTTCTCATTTTTATGGCCTAAACGACAATACCAGAGATATGTAGTATTTAAATCATTAGATTTAAACTTCTTCGTATCATTGTTATAGATTGACTTTTCATTAATGTGTTCAACATTTAGAACATAAAGACCACTAGTGCCTGGAGCATATCCATAGAAAATGTTATCGTGATAAATGTTGCATTTATTATTCCTAATAATAAATTCAAAACCTTTCTTGTCCAAACAAGAAATAGAAATAATATTACTACACATCGTAGGCACATAATAATAATTTTTCAAATTTAAAATAAGTCCACTAGGCAAAGTCAACTCATAAGTCCCTACAGCTAAGGTAGCAACTCTTGCTCCATTGCCAACTCATAGGTCCACTTCGCCTCTAGCCAATGATCTACTCTTTTTAAGACCCTGCACATTAGTACAAATGTGAGATCCTAATCCAATATCTAATACCCAAGAATCAGAAGTAGATAAATTAATTTCTATAACATGAATACTTGAAGAGGTAGTCGCACTACCCTTATTCTTATTCAGATCATTTAGATATAGCTTGCAATTTCTCTTCCAATGACCTGGCTCATTGTAGAAATAGCATATCCCATCCTTTGGTGGCTTTGCTTGGGGTTTAGCTTTGGATTTTGGCTTGGTCTTAGGCTTAGGCTTCTGAAAGCCTTTTGTGAGTCTTGCCTTTGCCCTTTCCCACCTTTTTCATACCCTTTCCCTTATTGACCATTAGAACATCCTTAGTGGTATTCTTGATGTTCTTTTCAGTAGTTTTAAGCATCCTATGCAACTCTAAAATAGTCTTTTCCATACTATACATATTGAAATTCATGACAAAACCATCATAAGTTTCAGGTGAAGATTGGAGAATGATATCAACAGCCAATTCTTGTTCAATCTTGAGACCAAGTTTGTCCAAGTTTTCAAGATGACCCTTCATCTTGAGAACATGAGGACTAACAAAGCTGCTAGCAGTCAACGTGCAGGAGAGCAATGCCCTAACAATATTAAACCTTTGGATTCTAGCTTTCTCTTAGAACATTTCCTTGAGATGGCCTATCATAGTATAAGCTTCAATTTCCATCAGTTGCTTTTAGAGCTTAGATTCCATGCATCCAAGCATAAGATAAGTAACGTTAATGAAATCATTGAGATGCTTACTATAAGCATCCTTTTGTGCTCTAGGAGCATTAGCAGCTAGTTCCTCTAGGATGGGTTGATTAAGGACATATTTATTTCTTTATTGCCTAATAATAATTCTTAGGTTTCTGTACCAATCAAGAAAGTTAGTCCCATTGAGCTTATCCTTCTTAAGGATCGATCGTAGTGACATGGTAGGTGCAATGTTTGATGTCATTATCTACAACAAATATATATAGAGTACATTCAGTATTTTATTATATATGAATGAGGCATAATAAAACTCCCACTAAATTTTTCTTAAATTATAAACCCTCAATGAGATTTCAACAATTGAAATTTCTTAGTGGACCAAGATCCATATTTCACCCTACTTCAAGAAAGCTTTGGCTTAACACCCACAATATGACAATTTAGGTAAGTAACACTTTACCAATTACATCTCATCTAATTCTTGGATAATTATAGGATATTAAAATCACATGTATTGGGATATCCTATCAAATGCCCTAGGTCCAAAACTGTTTTGATAACCTAGTTAAGTCTAACCAACTCAAACATATAGATATCACCATTATCCATCTTATCTTATTTACCTGGCTTTATACATAATGCTTTGGCATAACCTATATATAGCAATCTAAATCTTGATAAGCGTTGATAAATGGGAGGCATTTTAATGACTTAATATTAAATAAGGGTTTAGTTGGTTTTTATCTTATTTAGTTATTACCATATTGCAACACATACATGGCATCAAATGCATAGCATATAAAAAAATAAGATAAATGTGGCATAGCATAGCCCATATCTAATTTGATCTTTATAAGCCAATAGATCAAAGGTCAAGCCTAGGTGATATTATAAATACAAACTTGAGCCTTCATTTGGATCTCCATCCTCTACCATGGACCTCCCTTTTGGGCTCCCACCTTGGATCTCCATCCTGGGCCTCCAACTTGGACTTACACCTTAGGTCTTAACTTACATTACATAACTTATTGTAATTTAAAATATTCTATTACTATCTAATAATAATAAAAATTAAAATAATTACAATAAATAACAATGACTCATAGGCTATATTTAAAAATTACAACCTAAGAAAAATAATAATAATAAAATCCAATCACATTGGTCTAAGGGCCATGCTATTCACCACATTAAATAAGAAACAAATATCACATAATAATAAAATTTACATACCAATTAAATTAATATGTTAGTGTGACAAATCCATTTGGGGTTAAGAGGCAGTACCCCTGGCAGGGTTCGGGGGTAGCGCCCCAGGTGGTGGTCCTGCTATCATAATATATAGTAAAAATGTACAAAAGAGCATTTGAGTGATTTTGAAACTAATTTCTTACGTGGTAAATTTTAATTACTACTTACATTTTTTTTATTTTTTTATTGACTAAAAATGAATAGGATGTTTGGTTAGGTAGCACACATAAACTTTTTTTGCATAACAATAAAGAAACTGTTAGGCTATTTTTAAAAATAAGTTTCAATTCCACTAAAATATTCATTTTATTTATAAATGGATTCTTATTAATGAAGTGAGTTTAGGTTTGTCAAGCTAAAACAATAAAACAATATTTGGTTTTGTAAAGTTGTATTTGTTATACGATACTTATCTTGTGGTTACTGTATTTATATCTTGTATTGTATCTTTTATTTAACACTCATCAACTTAATGAAATTCATTACTTCTTGACCTCATTAATCTCTCTGACTTAGTATTAGAGCAGGACATTAATCAAGACAACATCCAGCTCCTCTTCAACATCGCTTTCTTCTTCTTCTTCTTCTTCTCCTTCTCCTTCCTCCATAGCCGCTTCAGCTACAATAGCTTCCCCTTTTTGTTCTTGCCTTCATCCTCCACTCATGTTCAACACTCATTCTCCATCAAACTAAGCTTTAAAAACTATATTCTATGGAAACTATAGTTTACACCTCTCCTAAATTATCATAACTACATGGAATTGTTAATGGGACAGAAACTACACCATCCAAGGAGATAATCGATCCTAATACTAATAAGGTTACTATTAATCCTGAATACACTGTCTACTTTAACAAGGATCAACTCCTATTTTCTTGGCTACTCTTATCTATCTCAGAGGAATTTTATCCCCAACTCATTGGATTGAATTCCACAGCCAAAGCTTGGAGAGCTCTGGCTTCCGCTTATGGCATCATCAGCCATGCATAAAAAACTTAAATTCACATTGAATTGTACAACTTGACAAAGGATGACAAGTCTGTTTCTCAGTACCTCTATTAGGCAAAAGCACTTGCAGACTCTTTAACTCTGGCCGGACAACCCATATTGCCCTCAGAATTCAATGTTATTGTCTTTAGTAAACTCAGTGTTGTGTATAATGGAATTATTGGTGCCTTACTGTTGGGTTTCATGATGCAAAATGCAGTAAAAAATTTAAATTTTTATCACAAACCTGAACTAGGATCATATAATTCGATTAACTAATTGATTTAGGGTTTCCAAAAACCTTACCAAAAATGTAAGAAGAGGCAAGATTGCTAGAAGGGAGAGAGGGGATTCACTCCGGTGACACCCCTACCTCGAGCTTTTTGATTTTCTAGGTCGGATTAAGACATGTCCAAATGAATACATCCTCCACAAGTATCCACATGAACAACCCTTAAATCAAAACGAATGTGTGTGTTCTAGCACTCTAACTCTCAAAAGTCTCACTTTTGATTCTATGTTTTTCTTTAACTAAGGTGAAAACAAATTTCTTTTCAGAATAATCAGTATGTGAAAGCCTAGAGAATATGATATATTTATGGACTTCTCAATTAGGGTTTCACTTACCAAAATATTTTTGGTATATTCCTCCTTTTCAATTCCGATTTGATTTAAATACCAAAATAGAAATATTTTCTTATTGATTTAAGATAAACAATATCTTAAATAAAATAAGTAAATAAATAAGTATATATATATACGAATTTATATTTATTTATTTCCACATAATTTTATTGGGCTTGGTAAACCCATAATCGTTTTAGGCCTATTCTAAGTGTGTGACCCTGTAGGTTCACATAATGTTGGCAGTAGTCCTAAAATCCCAATATAGGCCTACAAGTCATAAGTGGCCTCTAGCACGACATTATGACTAACCAAGTTGTGTGAAAGGTCGATAATCCAACATAACCTGATTTACAGTGAATATTGTAGTCCCTTTTGTTAGCATAGGTGGTATACCCTAGAGGCCAATCACATATTATGACATTGTAATTATCCCAAATGGCAATAAAGAATATTCTATCATTAAAGTTTTTATTTAATTGAATATTCATCCATTAGCATAATATTAAATGAATCTATTATCAAAAGTTGATAATATGAGTTACAGATTCATTTAGTACATATATTATAAAATTGTTCATAGTTGATAAATTAATATTTGGGTAATATTAATTTGACTATCACCTCTGTTTATTTTCCTTGATTAGTATGTGATACTGATAGTGAGAGGTAGTGAGTCTTATGCTACTTGATATGGGATATCAGAATAGACATGTGGATACTCAGGTGATGGGTGGATTGAACATGACGTTAGATTTGTGATCGCAAGGATATTCACTTATAGTCAATGATCACAGTCTAGGTCATAATGGTGCATAAAGTCCTTTGACCTGAGGTGACACGGTCATCCACATTTAAGTGGCTAGTGTTTATTACCGCTTACATACCTGTGTTAATCACGCATAGGTATATGGCGTGTGGTGGCTTTAGTCAGTTGAATGTAGGGATGAGTGTTCGACCAAGATGGGATTCATTGCTTGGAGTGAACTTGGATAAGATCCTATGCTATCTAAGTTTGTTCTTGATGAATAAGTTCCTGGCTAGGAAAAACATGACACAGTCTGAAAGAGTTTCAGTGCTAGAAAGGCATTCCTAGTATTTGTTATGTTTTATTAAGAATTGAAACTTGAGATGAGGTTATATGATAAAGCAATTAGAGTTTGACTAAACCTTGGCTCTAGGCTATATCGGGATATTCTAATGAAGGGATTTTAGGGCACGGTAATTATGACCAAAGGGTTCATGTGAATCAATACATGCATTCATTTTTAATTGGGTAGTTATGATATCGATGCTAGGGGTCACTCACAACTTATGAGAACTAAATGTGCATAATTGGGATTTTCACATTTAGACTTGAAAGGAGTTTCAAATAATATTAAGTGTTGATATTATCTTCTCATTGCCAATTAGACATGAACCTAGTAAGTCACACCTAAAAGAGTTTCACCAAATCATCATCAATATTAATCTAATAATTGATTAAAGAGTTTGATCAATTAATTAAGATTAATAGAATTGGATTTATGCTTCAAGCAATGATTCTAGCACATCATGAAACCTAATTCCACCAAGGGTTCAATTATTAATTTATACTTAATTAATATGAGATATTAAGTAGAGTATTAAATTAATAATTTGTGTTGTTTCTAATTGGACTTATATTAATGGCCCAAGTTATTTGGACCTAGGCCTAAAAGAGTTTTGGACTAAAGATCAATCCAAGATGTTGAGAATGCCCATGAACCTAATCCAAGCCCATTTGTCAAATGGATTGGGCTTAGGTCAAATGTTGGCCCAATTGCTAAGCCCAAATCAATGTGAACATGACATGGTCAAAATTTGTCATGTTAGGCATGCATTATCCTTTATGTGTATAATATTGATTATGGACATGATAAGCATTAAGCTTGGCTTATTAGGCTTGTCATGTTAGGCACACATTATCTCTTATGTGTATAAATTTGACTAAGGCAAAGATAAGGATTAAGTGTAGAGAATGTATGTAGACATAGACATGAGATGTATTAATTCTCTACATAATTCTTAGTGCACTAGATAAGTATACAAGTTGTATACATATCATGATGAGTTGTATACTTATAATGATAAATCATATACATGTGATGTAAGAGATTATGTCATTAAAGTTAGCTTTCTCTACATATAAATATATAACCTAAGAAATGTTCTTAAGGTTAGACAATTGAGAGTTTTCTGTAGACACACTAGAGAAGAAACAACATATACACAAAATAAACCCAAAATAAACTTGCAAGAGATTGAGTTAGTGCAAGACTTATAAGGGTCACTAGGGAGGAAACTTGCAACTAACCAAATCAAGGTAAGTAGGTGACTTGGTGAAGCTTTGGTGTTTCAAGCTAGAGGCCTAACACTTTGGTAGCTAAGGCATATGATTCAAGAGTTGAACATAACTACATCAAAGCTTGTAGATACTATTGTGCTCTACATCAAACCTAAGAGATTCTAAGTATTCCTAAACTTAGAATTCCTAGGTTGTTGTTTACATATTGTTGTGATATTTAGCTATGTGTTAAATGTAAATTGGAATTCTTCATGTGATGAAGGGTTATGAAAGGCAAAAATTTTGAAATTTGCTCTACTTAGGCTTGTACTCACTACACATGTCTTTGATGCCTAAATAGCATAACTGATTCCTAAGAAATCATGCACTTAAAAGTAATACAACTCACACTCACTAATCTTAATAATTAACCATGTTCATTATTTCTTGCATGCACCTATCTTAAGACATTCTAGCTCCATGTAATGCCATTATTCATCGAACATTTATTTATGGTGCTATCAAGCTAAGAATTCTATAAATTGAGCTTTTGGGCTAAAAGACTTGTTGGTGTAAAACAAGTTTATAATCCAATACTCCCCCTAAACTTGTTTCATAATGCCAAGTGTGTTTCTCATCTAACAAAGTCTTCTTTCTTCAATGGCTTGGTGATGTGTTTCTCATCTAACAAAGTCTTCTTTCTTCAATGGCTTGGTGAAGATGTCTATGATTTGATCATAAGATCTTACGTACTCCAAATGTACATCCTTTCTTGTGATACACTCTCCTATGTAGTGGTATCGTGTGTCGATGTGTTTGCTTTGGTCATGAAAAACTGGATTCTTGGCCAAAGCTATTACAAACTTGTTGTCGACACGAATCTTTGTTAATTCCACTTGTGACATGCTCAGTTCTTTCAATAAAATTTGGAGCCATATTGCATGACTAACACACATTATAGCAGCAACATACTCAGTTTCACATGTTGAGAGAGTGACAATTGGTTGCTTCTTTAACATCCAAGTGAAAGTAGTGTCTCCTAGGAAAAATACAAAACCAGTTGTGCTCTTTCAATCATCGCTATCTATAACCCAATCACTATCATTGTATCTTAATGAGCTTGTAGTCATTAGAAATCGAATAATATAAGCCAAAGTCTATTATACCTTTGAGGTAGCGAAGAATTCTCTTTACAGCCTTAAAATGAGTGGTTGTTGGAGTCTCCATGTAATGACTCACAAATCCTGTTGTATAGAAAATATTGGGCCTTGTACAACTTAGATATCGCAAACATCCAATTAAACTTTTTAAAAGTGTTGGATCAACATTTTCTACTTCATCAACTTTGAACAACTTGATTCCGCACTCCATCAGTGTGCTTATTGGGTTCCAATCATCCATCTTAAATTTCTTGAGGATCTCCTTTGTGTAGCTTTGTTGTGAGATGAAAATCTCGTCTTCCTTTTGCTTGATTTCAATTCTGAGGCAGTATGCCATCCATCCAATATTTGTCATCTCGAACTCTTTCACCATTGCCTTCTCAAAATCTTCAAACATGCTCATATTATTTGTGGTGAAGATTATATATTCCACGTGTAAGCAAACGATCAAAACATCTCCATTCTTGATCTTGCTATAGAGAGTGTGCTCATAGGGACATTTGGTGAAACCATTCTCTTGAAAGTACTTATCAATTTAACTATTCCATGCTCTTAGTGCTTGCTTCAACCAGTAGAGAGCTTTCTTCAACCTCAGAACCTTAGATTCTTGTCCTTTGACTTCAAGTGTGGTGGTTGCTGAATGTAGACTTCCTCTTCAAAAACTTTATTTATATAAAGGCTGACTTTACATCCATATTGTGAATCTTTCACCTATTTTGAGTTGCTAAAGAAATAATTAGTCTAACAGTCTCTAAGCATGCAACAGGAGTAAATACCTCATCATAGTCAATTCCAACTTTTTGACTATATCCTTTCACCACGAGTCTTGCTTTGTGTCTTTTAATCTCTCCATTAGTATTCTTTTACTTTGTACACCCATTTGACTCTGATGGCTTTATGACCTTTTGGAAGTTGAGCAAATTCCCAAGTGTCATTTCTATTAATGGCCTTAATTTCTTCATCCATTGGTTTTCTCCATTTTCCATATTGCGTAGCTTCTTAGAAGTTCACTGGTTCATAATTAGCAAATAGACAAAAAAGAGTGAGATTCTTGAGTCGATCAGTCACCTCATAGAGATCTTGAAGACTTCTTGTGAATTCTTTATTTCTTTCAATCAGGAAAGAGGGCGGTGAATTTTCTTTATCACTTTGCATTGGTGAGGCAAGTGGTGTTGTGTGCTCTTGTTGATGTTCACCTAGTTGCTCTGCCTGTGTTTGCTTTGTTTCATCAAATTGAGGAAAAAAGTTGAATTCATCTGTGGAAGAGTTGAACTCCCATTCACCTTCTTCATCAAACATCACATCTCGACTAATCATAAACTTCTTACTGTCTGGATTGTACAGTTTTTACCCTTTTGAATAAGTAGAATAGCTGATGAAGGTGTATCTTTAATTTTTATCGTCAAGCTTGGTTCTTCTTTTATCTAGTACATGAACATGGGCCACACTTCCAAATACTCTAAGGTAAGAAATTTTGGGCTTTCTTCAACTCCAAGCTTCTTGCAGTGACTTTCCCCAAACACTTCTTGTTAGAGATCAGTTGGACAAGTAAATTGTTGTAGCCACTACTTCAGCCCAAAATTCTATCGGCAAATGTTTGCTTTTGAGCATGCTTCGTGCCATATCAAGGAGGGTTCTAATTTTTCTTTCTATAATGCCATTTTGTTATAGAGATCTTACAATAGTAAGAAAATTCCAAATTTCATTTATTTCACAGAACTCTTGAAATTCCTTTGAAGTGAATTATCCTCCTCGATCTGATCTCATTGCTTTAATCTTCTGACTACTCTCATTCTCCACAACAGCTTTAAATGTCTTGAATACTTTAACGAATTTTGATTTCTACTTTAAGAATATACCCAAGTTTTTCTTGAAAAGTCATCAATAAAAAAAAGGAAATAGTTATTTTTCCTAGAGATCTTGAAGCAATTGGCCCACACACATCAGTATGAAAGAGCTCTAATGGCTTCTTGGGTCTTGAGTATGATTCCTTGGGAAAGCTATTTCTGAACTGCTTTGTAAGTAAACAACCTTAATAAAACTGATATGGATGTTTGATACAAGGTAGTCCTCTCACCATTCTCTTCTTCAATAATAGTTCTAAGCGTCCAAAGTTGAGGTGCCCAAATTGAAGATGCCATAACCAAGATGCATCTTTGTAACAAGCATTTAAACACTTTGCAATATCATTTTGAATATTCAAAGGAAACAATCTATTCTTTGACATTTTTACTATGGTTGTTAAATCTCCTTTACCATTTCTTATAAAAAAGACTATAATCTTTTTTGTGAAAATCATAGCCTTTTTCTAAGAGCTGACCCATACTCCAATTGTTGCATGTCATATCAGCCACATGATAGACATCAAAAATTAGTTGATGACTACCATCTTTAGCATAAATAAGGATGTTACCTTTTCCTTTTACTGATATTTCTGAATCATCACAAAAGGAAACATTGTTAGCCAATGATTCATTGAGTTCCACAAACATACTTCTTTTTTCATACGTATGGTTGCTTGCACTAGTATCAAGGTACCAAGTATTTCCTTGATCTCTAACATTGTCTTTACATGCTAGTAGCATTGTCTTCTCCTCAATCTTTGCTTCTACATAATTGGTCTTTTCTTCAACCTTAATGATGGGAGCTTTGCATTCTGATAAATAATGCCCATAATTCTGACAATTCTAACATTGAACTTGGGATTTATTGTACCTTGAGTTTGGATTGTCTCTCCCATGACTTCTTATGGAACTTTCACCTTTCTCATAGTTGTTGAAGTTGTTATTGTAAGAACTCCAGCCTCGTCCGCGACTTCTGCCTCTGCCTCGACCATATTGATTTCTTTCATTGCCTTAACTTTCATACATATCCTTAAGCTGCAGTTTAAGGAGTTGCTCAGTGATTCCTTACTGTTTCTTGTGCTTCTCTTCATAGAAGCTGCTCAATCTTCATTTCCTCTAAGTCTTTAATCTCTTCTATAGTTACAATAATATGTTCAAACTTAGGGTCTAATGAACAAAGTATCTTTTCTATTATTCTCACATCTTCTAACTTTTCACCATGTCTTTTTAGTTGATTAGAAACAGGCAAAACTCTAGAAAAATAGTCAGAAACAGTCTCACCTCCTTTCATATGTAGAGATTTAAACTCCCCTCTTAAAGTTTGAAGACGCATCTTCTTCACTTTTTCTTCTCCTTTATATGAAATTTGGAGCTTCTCCCATGCTTGTTTAGTAGACGTTGTATTTGAAATTTTCTCAAAACTGTCATCATCTAGGGCTTGATAGATCAGAAAGAGAGCCTTGTTTTCCTTTTTTCTTGAATCTTTTAAACTATCATTTTCAGACTAGGATAGTGATGCCTCATTTTTGTGGTTCATTGTAGACCTTCTCTATGATATCCCAAACATCATGTGCACTAAGGAGAGCCTTCATTTTGATACTCCAATTATCGTAATTATTGTTTATGAGTGTTGGAACTTGGAAGGATGCCACGCTATTTTCTATATTGCTTAATTTGGAAAGAATTTGTAAAATTCAACTTCACTGATGGATTCAAAATGCCGAAAAACCTTAAGATGGACAACGGTCAAAAAGTCAACTTTGGTCAATGGCTCAATCAAACAGCTCGGTCAAATGACTCAACGGCTCGATCAATGGTTGGACAGATTAGTCAATGGCTCTGTTAAACGGCTTGACAGCTAGGCTTGACTCAGCTTGACGACTAGGCTTGACTCGGCTTCACGACTAGGCTTAACTTGGCTTCAACTCAGTGAGTTGACTGGGTTTTTCGCAGCAATTTTCGGCGGTGATTGGCGGCGCGTCCAACCTCCAATCGGGGTGATTCCGGTGGCGTTGGATTCATCTTTCCAAGACCTTCGATTTGGTATACTATATGCCTATATTTGGCTCTGATACCACTTTCTTGAAGGATTAAACACTCAAAAAATCTTTGTTAAACACTCTTACACACACTTAGAAGCTTTGCTTCTTACACTTTTTCTTCTTTCTTTTTTCTATTATATAAACCTCTTTGCAAGAGACCTATTTATTTTACTAGAGAAACAATATAAACCTTTCAAATAAATAAATACAATTAAATTATAATTATACACTTAAAAGCAATACAACTCCCACTCACTAATCCTAATAATTAAAATTATTTAATAATTTATTGTCTAAAGTTAGCTGCATGTAAGATAAAATTATTTAATAACTATATTAAAATGCATGTATGTAAAAATTTAGAAAGTTATTATAACAATTGTATTTAATAATTTTTTTATTAAAAGAACATCTATATATTTTTAATGTGCTTACTAATAATAATAATTGGAGACATATAATAAAAAATAGAAAATAATTGATAAGTTATGCATTTTTACTTAATTAAATAAAAATAAATTTATGTTTTTAATTGAATAAAAGGAATTTGAGTATATTTAGAATATGTACAATAGTGTTTTAGTTAAAAAATAACACTAAAACACTATAATAAATATTTTATTTCTAATAAAATTCAGGATTTTTAAGAATTTGACATATTAGATTTTAGGGTGAATATTCAAATATGAAGATAGGCACTTGTCAAATTTTTTGACTTAATGACTTTAAAGTTCAACATTTACTATATATATAGATTCTTTGCATCCCCATTAGTGATATTTTTTTAAAAAAAAAATCTCTAAATTATTGTAGACATTACAAAAATAATAAATAAATAAATTATAAAATATGGGTCCCTAAATCATGAGACAATGAGTTCATTTTTATTTCTTTTAAAATTTAAAATTTTATCATTTTAATTAATTCTAACTAAAATAGATGCTTTTCGAGTATTATATAATTTTTTTGTATTATTTAGCAATGGTAAAATTATAATTTTGAAAAAAAAAATTGTCATTACTTTTTCATAGTGTAGTCACATTTATCATCCGGTAATAAATGTGGGAAGATCCTTACCTACATTGGAAATAATATAACATACGGTTGGATGAATAACATATAAAGCAAATATAAAATATTTAGCCAATAAAAATAAAATATCTATATTTATCATTTACATCTAACCATTAGGCATATTACATTCAGTATAGATAAAAAAAGTCAATTATTTTAATAGATGTATAGATCCATGCATTAATTTTTTTAATTAATATATTATTTTTACACTACTTTTTTTACGATGGCTACGAATTGAAGATAATAATTTGAGTGGATATTAGTGAATCGGACTCAAAGAGCAGAGGGAAGGCCACTCGACAAGGCTATAGCTAACATGGCAGAAAATCCAATTGATATGATTGCAGATGAAAAAAGTACTATAGGAGTAGATGGAGAACCTGATTTAGCCAACTTGGTGCAACAAGAGCTTTAAAAATTGATGAAAGGAAAATTGCTAGTAGAAGGTAATCAAGTTATCTTTTCCAATATTGTCAACTATACATGTAATTTCACTATCATGAAACATGCTTTCAATACTGCATTGAGCACAGAATCTTAAGACGTGGATTCTTGATACAGGTGCTCTAAACCATATGTATGCTGAGAAAATTTTGTTTGATGAAACCCGTTCCAAAACCCTCTGTTTGTTTATTTGCCTAATGGATCAATCAAAATTGTGAAACAAATAGGAAATGTTAACCTTTCAGCCAACCTTAGCTCAAAACATACTCTATTAAACCCAAGCTTCAAATTTAATTTGTTATCTGTTAATAGGCTCGCTAAATCTGCACAAATCAAATTGTTTATAATTGTTTGTACGAGGACCTGCAGACTAACAAGACTCTAGTAGTAGGCAGGTTGATAGGGAACTTATACATTATAGATAGGGACTGTCTTCATAGTTATGTCAATGATAAGAAATTTCAGTGTAATGATGTCTCATCGCACTATGTTTCTTCAAAGCCATGTACTGGAATTAAGTCAGTCGATGATATAAATCAGTCTTTAAGTGCATATGTCTTTGAGCTTTGGCATAAATGTCTTGGGCATGATTCAGAAAACGCATTAAAACATATTTAATTTCTTTCTCATTTAAATGACCATAGTTTGAAGGTGTGTGATACTTGTCATAAAGTGGCACAGGCTACCCCTTCAACCAAGTACCCAAACAACCACCAGACCATTTGAATTATATTGTATAAAGAAGCCTCTATAAATGGGGCACATTATGTATTAACCCTTGTTGATGATTACTCCAGGGCCACTTGGACATTTTTAATGAACAACAAAACTCAAACCATGATGCCACTTTCATCCACCTATATAACATGATCCAAAACCAATTTGAGACTAAAATCAAAACCATTAGAACTGATAAGGGTACTGAGTTCACCCAACATAAATTTCCCACCTATCTCTCATAAAAGGGAATTTTGCATCAAAGAACTTGTGCTTACACTCCCCAAAGTAGAAAGAAAGCATAAACATTTGTTAGAGGTGGCCCGAGCACTCATGATTGAATCAGGTCTTCCAAAGAAATTTTGGAGATATTAAATTTTAATGGCCACACGTATTATAAACAGACTCGCAACTCAACTCTTACACTGGAAATCACCCTTTGAAATTTTATTTCATAAAACCCCAGATTATACCGATATAAAAACTTTTGGCTACTTGTGCTATGTGACAAATACAATCCACGCAAACTTAAATTTGACCAAAGGGCATTTCAATGCATTTTCATATATAGGATATAGTCTAGGTACAGAGAGTTATAGGATGTATGACTTAGAGTCCCATATGGTTGATTGGGTTGCTATAAATAATCTATCCACTACCGGTGGTATTCTTATTTCTTGGGACAAGCAGGTTTTTGCTAAATCTAGCTCTGTTATTCATGATCGCTGGATTGCTATCGAAGGAAAATTCTTATTGGAAAATTTTGGGTGTGTTATTATTGGGATCTATAATTCTTCTCAGATTCATGAACAAGAAGTTGTTTGGCAAGCACTACTATCTTTTATTTCTGAATTGGGAGACGTGAATTTGTTGTTAATTGGTGATTTTAATGAAGTTCGTCTTATCTCAGACAGGATGCCACCTTCCACTTCTAGGATGGGTTTGACTCAGTTTAATGACTTCATTTCTAGTGCTAATCTTGTTGAGATTGTCTTGTAGGGCTATGCCTTCACCTGGAGACATCTGGTCAGTAGAAGTTACATAGACAGGGCTTTTGTTTCTGTAGGATGGGTATCCAAAGTTCCTTTTCTGAGATTGACTGCTTTGTCTAGAGGCCCTTCTGATCACAAACCTCTATGGTTATCCTCGATAAAGTACTCTCATTGCCCTCTGCCATTCCGTACTCTGGATTGCTGGTGGGATTATCCGGGTTCAACAAGAGTATTGAAACCTTTTGGTTTTCCTTGTCCCCCACTTCTTCAATTCAGTGCAAATTTAAACAGCTAAAAGATTTTTTACGACAATGGAATAAACGTTCCTTTTGGAATGTTGAGAATAATCCTAAACTCATTGAAAGGAGCATTGATCTCTTAAATGGTATTGCAGAGTGTCGGCCTCTTTTGCTAGTTGAAGATGCTGAATATTCCAAACTGCTTCTTGATAAGTCTCTGGCCTCTAAACATGTGGAATCTATTTGGAAACAAAAATCTAGAGCCTTGTAGTGTAAATTGGGAGACCGCAATACCAGATTTTTTCACTTGCAAGCTTCAAATAGATGGCGAAGAAACTCAATTCATAGGCTCCTTGACGGCTCTACTGTTGTGGAGGACAAAACCTCTATTACAAATTTATTGTTGTCCCACTTTCAAAATCGGTTTAATAAATCTTCGCCAATTAATGTGTTCGTCAAAATTTTGGCTTTTCCTAACATTTCAATGGAGTAGGCTATTTCACTTGAGAAACAATTCTCTATACAGGAGCTTCGTGCTGCTTGGTGGAGCTGTGCTCCCCATAAAGCTCCAGGTCATGATGGTATCAATTTCTTTTTTTATAAGAAAGCTTGGGGACAATTAAAGATGACATTTTTAGATTGGTGTGCAATTTTTTTCTCACAGGCAAGCTTCCTCACTCTATTAAATTTTCTTTTATCTGTTTGATTCCAAAGAAATGTCCTACCACTAGTGTTGATGATTATAGACCCATTTCTTTGATTCATGGATTGTACAATATTATTGTAAAATTGCTTGCTAATAGGCTAAAAGAAGTGTTGGAGAATTTGATTAGTAAATCCCAACTCGCTTTTGTAAAAGGCCGTCAAATCTTAGATGGCTACTTTGTGGCTAATGAAGTAATTCACTCAACTATGGCTTCTAAAAAGGGGTGTTTTGTTTTCAAAATTGACTTTGAGAAAGCCTATAACTCCATTAAATGGAATTACTTGTTTTGAGCTTTAGAGAAAATGGCTATTGGTGAAAAATAAATTTTCTGGATTAAAGAATGCTTAAAGGGCTCAAGAGCCTCTATCTTGGTGAATGGTTGCCCAACAGAAAATTTTACTTGCACTAATGGAGTGAAGCAGGGTTGTCCCCTCTCTCCTTTTCTTTTTATTTTGGCAATGGAACCGTTAGCAGTTTTGGTGAAGAAGATGGAGGACCTTGGACTGCTTAAAGTGTTTTCTTTCCTAAATGATGGCCCAGTGGTCTCCCACTTGAACTTTGCTGACGATACTATTTTTTTCCTAGACAAAGACCCAATTTTTGTGTCTAACTTGGTACGTATGTTGAGATGCTTTGCAATCATTTCTGGGCTTCAGGTCAATTTTCATAAAAGTCAACTAATTGGTGTGAACATTGAGCATTCTCTAGTCTTACTCACTGCTGCAAACATTTTCAGCCTGTACTCAACTTTACCCTTTAATTATCTCGGCTTTCCTCTTGGTGCCTCCCCGAGGTGAATCTCCACTTGGAATCCTCTTACCTAAAAAATAAAAAATAAATTGGCTCTATGTGATGACACTCCTAGTGCAACAAGGAATCCTAACCTAGCAAAGATTCAAGATCCTAGTGCAACAAGGAATCCTAATCTAGCAAAGATTCAAGATCCTTTGACCTATGATGGAGGTCCAATCACAAGGGCACGTGCTAAGAAGATGAAGGAAGCATTACACATGCTAATTCAAGCAATTTGGGCTCAAATTACAAATCTGAATAAATCTGATCCGTTTGGTGCACATGGAGTTAATTCTGGTCCAAAGCTTATTCATTTGGTGCAAATTGAAGACTTAAGCCCAAGTAATGTTATTGGGTCTAATTTAGATGCTATAAGCCCAAAAGAGTAGCTACAAGTATTCCAAGTCCAAGATGAAGCCCAAATATGTGTTATTTTGTCCACTTAGTGCTACATATGAATTTGGATGTGTTTAAGTCCAAAACAGAATTTTAAATGTTTGTTTTTAGTTAGGAATACTTTTCTTTAGCTTATTTTGCAAGCAAAATAATTCCTTTTCTAAAAAGGACATGTTTTCTTATCTTTTAAGAGTTTATT
>CATIWM010297858.1:0-71894 GCA_949671775.1 Mallotus repandus
GGGTTTCCAGATGGGTCGGTTACCCGCAAAAATCCAAAAAATTTTAAAAATAGAAACTAAACCAACGCAGGTGGGTTCGGTTTCGGTGTGGGTCACAGCCCTAGCTTGGATATATATATTACATGCTAATAGTAAGTGAATTCTGTTGTGTGGCTTGATGGTAAGCAGCTTGGAGACTTAGAAATACGTCCATCTTGGAGACTTAGAATTATGTCCTCGGTTCGAATCTTGGGCGTTGATGCCAACCAAAATGACATCGGTTCCTCCGCCACCGAAGAAGAAGAAGAAGAAGAGGAGGAGGAGGAGGAGGGGAGCACGTGGTCTGATGTGGCAATTATAGGCGCCACTAACGGTTGATTTAATGCTTCCATTTAAAGAGAGATATAAATATCAATAAAACTTGATTTTGAAATATAATTGAACTAAAAATTAATTTAAGTGCATATGCGACCCGTGGTATACATTAGGGGTAAAAATGTACCAAATCCCTGCAATATTTGTTCTGAAATTTGGCGGGGTCCGAAATTTGCAATCTGAACTATAAAGGAATGTCACATTGCGCCATTTCAACAAAAAGAAAAATTTTGAAACGTTTTGGCGCGCCTGAAATCGATCTCATCTTATTTATCATCTTAAACCTAGTTTCAGTTCTTCAACAGGCCAGGAGATTTCAGATTCGAAACGGAAATGGACAGCGACGAAGAGTTTATGCGATTCTCGGACTCAGAAAAGCAGTCTCCTCCTCCGATCCCTGAAAGAAAACTCAAACGTCTGCGAAAAGCCACCGAGAATGTTCGTAAGTATCCTCTACCTGGTCCATCAGCCGAAGACGAAGATCCGCCACCGTCACCACCGCCATTTCATGAAGTTAACTCAAATTTGTCTGCATTTGAAGCTCTAGATAGTGTAGAAATAAACGGCGAAGAAGATCTCGAGGAACTAGATGCGGGAAATGAGTCCCCATCGGAGAGTTTCAAAGAGGGAATTGAATTGGATTCTGGTCTTGATAGTTTGGATGTGGAGGAAACTCGATCTGGTGCTAAGAGAGGTTTGGAATTTGATTCTGTCGCTGAAGAATTTGATGCCGAAGTTGGAGATTTGACGCCTACAGAAGTCCCAGAAGAAACGAAAGAAAAGAAGAAGAAGAAGAAAAGAGTGAAGAGTAGTGCTGATGGTTTTGACGACAGTCTATATTCAGTTGCCTCTACTAAAAAAATGAGAGACAAGGTCCTAGTAATTGTTTGCATCCCAATTAATTAGTTAGTTAATTAATTACTCTTTGTGTTTATATATTTTGTTGATTTGTTTACAATTGCTTTTCATCAAACAGGAAAGAAGAGAACGGCTAAAGGATCTTCGTGCTGAATCTCAGAGATTGCTAAGAGGTAGGAATTCTTTTTTTTTCCCCATTATTTGACTATTTTAATTGCTACATTTTGATATTTTTATCGTTTTTTTTTTTGATATCACGTGCTTTTTTCCCTTTCTGCTTAGAAACTAGAGATGCATCGTTTAAACCTATGCTCTCTGTTCAGAAGTCTGTATCTTCTGTTTTGGAGAAGATACGGCAAAGAAAGCACGAGCTTTCTAAAAAGTAAGTGATATGTTATATTTATTGGATTTCAATGTGCTGGATTTATTACTAGTATTTTTCAAATATATTAATTCGAGCTTGACAATTTTGTTTCGGTGACAGATTGGTCACTACAAACACAGATTCTTTTATTGATGACGAGGATACTGTTTCAAGAGAAGTTACTTTGGACTTCGATTTTGAAAACTCTCCTATTAAGGAGGTGGATGGTGACCAAACAGCTTTGTGTTCTGTGTATGTAGAGCCCAGATCTGGTGCTCAGAGTCCACAAGAATTTAAGCAGTCTTCAAATGACAGTCATAAAAATGAAACTTCTAAGATGGTGAATTGAAATACTTCCCATTTCCAGAATGATTTTGAATACTAATTTTTATTATTATGTGTCATGAACTATGGAAATATTAATTTTGTTGTACCTTAAGTATGTTTTTTTTTTTTATCCCAACGTGCAGAATATGATGCATCCATTTTAGTTCTGGAGTCTGCTTATGTGAGGATTCTTCTAGTATTTGATCATTTTAATAGAACTCCCTCAACCATTGTATTGATCGGCATCATTTTGAAATTCTTTAATCAGTATACCTTTTGAGAAATTCTAAAAGCATTTTGCAGCAAGCATTCCCTGATTTTCCTGTCATTTTGGTGAATGACGCAAGAGGAAACTTTTGAGTCGAATCACTGTTTTTGTATATTGTATTTGATCCTTCACAGTTAACCAGACAAGGGTTTTGGTTTCAGTTGTTGGTATGCAAACAAAATTGAGTAGGAACTGACTGATATAACAGTTATGTCTATTAATTTGCAGGCATTGGGTGAGGATTCAAAACAAACATTTCGACCTCTTGTTGATGACACTCAGGTATTGTCATGCATTTTAACTTTGTGGTTGCAGCTTTTCTATGGATTGTATTAGTCATTAAATGCTAGTTAATATGCCATTTGTAGGATCTCATTTTTGATTCACAAACAAGTGACTCTAAAGATGACCTGTCAGATGAGATGCCCGGCAGTCCACTGGAAGATATTCTGGGACCTTCTTTGCTTGCAATGAACTTAAAGCTCGATTCTGCTCCTCCTGATGACTTGTAAGTCCTCTGAACATTTGCATCATGGGCATTGTGGTTTGGAGCCAAGTGACAAAATGTCTGTTGATTATGGTTTTTCTTCATTGATGTATTTTTCTAACTGTGAATTTTTTTTAGCCATTAAAACTCTGTAGTATCACATTCATATGTTATCTGAGCTTGTGCATTACTTTCCATTTATGGTTCATAATGCTCAAAGTCAGTTACCTGATAGAACCCATTTGAATAGCTTTACTAAATATGCTGAAGTTCTATATTTAGTTGCTTAATTGTGTTGCGCTTTTATTTTATAGTTCTTCTGATGAAGAGGACAACGACAAGGAGAACGTTGATCCTTGCTGTCAAGGATCAGCTGACTTGGCTTCATCTCCAAAAGGTGATCCCGTGAAAGCTTTTGTTGACGATGAAGCTGAGGAAGAAGATGATAGTGATAATGACCTAGCTCGTTTTAAAGATAATGAGGAAGATGAGGATACCATGGACTCCGAGGAAATTAATGATATTATAGCAACTGGATATGAAGAAAAGCCAGTGGATAATGAAATGCGCAATCAACTTCATCAAGAGTGGCTTGAAAAGCAAGATGCTGCTGGAACAGAAAACCTTTTGCAGCGACTGAAATGCAGGTCTAAACAGAGAGACAGAGCTTTGACTGAAGAAGGCGAGGACAGTGAAGAGGTTGAAGAAGGGTTTCTTGATGACCCTGCAGAATACCTTGTTCCAAAAAATGTTGTGCGAATGAACCTGAAGAAAGCAAAGGAAATGATTTGTCAAATGTTTACAGATAAAGATGATGCGTACGTTTCCTCTGATGACGAAGAAACAGAAGAGAGACATGCTAAGCGGCAGCTTTCTGATAAAACTGTGAGTTTTTATAAGTTCATTGGATGTGTTCTCAGAAATCAGAAATCAATTATTCTTCTTGGTTTTGTTGATATCACTTCTGTCACTCATATCTCCTAATTTTCTGATTTCATTCTGGACTTTACGTATGGTTTAAATGGAACGATGGAGATTAATATTTATGATTGGGAACAGGAAGAGCAGGTTAAGTTCATGTCTCCAGCAGAGGATGCAGGGTCCAAAGAAATCTTTGGTCTCATAAAAAAGTTGAATGGTGTGCCGGACACTAGGAGGAGAGCCAAAATAACATGTATGACCTGCTGTTTTTTCTCATTGCGAACTCAAAAGATATGCTGCACTTACGAGTTTAATTCTACTTTAATGGCTTCTCCTTATTATTATTATGTTTATCTATTTTGCAGCCCAATTTCATACGCTGTCAATTGGAGGAAACAAGACTATGTCATCAAAGGTGAATTAGTCTTCTTTAATTGGATATCATGATCAACTTTATTATTTTATCTATTACTGGTTTCTGAGGTCAATTTTTTTTCTAGTATCCTGTCTGCATTTTACTATTGAAGTTGTGCTAAATGTGTATGCATAGATGTTAATTTTTTCATCTCACAATCAATGCTGGAAGTTAAAAGGAACATAATAAAATGGAACGGTGCTTATCTTGTTGAATTCACGATGGCTTTCATTGATAATGTTGCAGTCGTCTTTCCTAAGTAAGAGGTCAAGAAATTCGCTGCCGTCATTGCAGAAACATGGTCCAAGCACAGTTCGTTCATTTGTCTTTGAAAGAGACGACGGCAATAGTAGGAGTGCGATCCCTATGTCAGAGGATTCTTCAGATGTGGTAAGTTCCGTCAATCAATTTAAGAAAGCTCGGGTGGAGGAAAGTTTTCGGGGTCCCTTCTTATTATTTGTTTGGATTCAAAGACTTTGTCCAACATATTTTGCTAGTTTTTGTTTTATTTTGGCAAATCCAAATTCTTCTTGCTGATTCTTCATGAACAAGTGAAAGAAAAAGGGAAGTTCCCAAATTCTCAAATCTGTTATAACCAAGTAAAATCTAGTATTAGCCGAATCTATATTATTTTACAAATATAAGTTGACCACATTTTTTTCACTTGCTATAAAGTGCACTTGCTTACTTTTTTTTTTTTGGAAGCTCACTTGCTATTACTTGTTCTTGCAAATTTACTATACTCAAATTAATTGAGCCTTGATCTTTATCTTGTCGAGTTGGTCATATGGATCTTTTCTCCATTCTACTATTTTTTTGTGCTGCGTCTTTGGATTTACTTGTTCACTTGTAAGCTGATGCTAATTGGTTGTACTGCAGGTCCAGATAGAGAACAGACCAAAGAAAATGGCATCGGCCAAGTACAGTTGCTCGCAAATCAGATCTAGTGCTCAAAACGCACAAACTACAGCAGAAAAGACTTCTGGCCCTTCACTACACGAAATATTAAAGTGCCAATCTCTACAATCTAGTCATTTTAGTGGTGGTAGCATGTCTAGACAAGTTGAAGCCATATATGCTTCTTTTAAATTAGATCAAACTCTTGTAAAGAAAGAACGAGGTATATCTATAAGAACAGTTTAAGATGTTATTACGGGTTTGATGGCTTTAAAATGCTGTAGTGATGTTCTTTCAATTGGGATGGGGCAAAAATAATGCATATGTAAAGCTACTTTGTTTAATCTTCTGAAAATTTCTTTATGAAACAGTTGACTTCGATTTTAATTAATTTAATTTAATTACATACATTAAATTTCTAATATGAAATATGATTTAAGTAAGAATAATTCTTAGATGATTCAACAGTTATTATTGGTTATGATTTAATTTTTGCATTCAATATTTAGTAATATAATATTAGAATTTAATGTGGTTAATTAAAGTAACAGCTATTTATGAAATATTTTTGACAAAATTATAGTTTGAATCATAAAAAGGAGTTCGCACTCAAGTGTTATGGTCCAAATTGCCAAATTCGTGCTAGAAATTTCAGTAGGTAGCTAAAAAAAACATCAAAATTTCAGGTAAATTTAGCACTGAGATGTAATTTTTATTGTTACAGGTACCATAAAAGGAAATGAATATGCCTTTTCCATGACGCTAAAAGGGCCACTGTATCACGACGTGTCAGGCTAATGTTACATCAACAGATAAGTTTGATGGAACCAACCTGAGGGAATCATTTCCTTAATCTTATTACAGCAGTCAGCAGCAGTAGCCTCTCTTGCTCGAACAAGTATTTGCAGTGTCTTGCCCTAACATTCACATACCTGTACTGTACCAGCGATCCATGTCAAGACTCGAGAACCGCAAATAAAAAGAACACACCTTTCTGCTGATCCAAAATCCCTGTTTTCCCTTTGTTTTAGATTCAGCAAAATTTAGCATAGATTCCACCTTAATTCTCTCCAATCTTTGGATCTAAAAGCTTAAAGATCTGAAATTTCATGCTTTGCTTGTACAGAATATATATGGCAACAACAGCACACTAACTCAAGCTTCTCTAATGGCAGATACCCAAAAAGGCAAGTTGCTCTCTTTTCTCTTTTTCCTTTTCATTTTGGTTGCAATTTTTATAAACGGCTCTAGCTCAGTCCCAGTTCAACAAGATCATGATGAGCACCACTCTCCTTATCACGAAAAGGAGTCTAAAACTACGGCTGAATCCAACCCACAATCTAAAACTACAACTGAATCCAACCCACAAGATGTTTTATTACATAAACTTGAAGAATTAGTGAGGAATCTCAGCGAAGTAGTTGCTAAACTAGAAACAAAACTATCAGAGTCGACAAAAATAGTGGCATCTTTAGATGGTCTTCAGAGTCAAGAACAAGATAGGGTCAACCAGATAAACTTGGACATTAAAAGATCGGCTGTTAAAGTCCAAGACGTGGAAATTGATTATAAGGCTGGAGATGGAGAGAGGCCAAAAGCTGTTGCAGTTACAAAGTACAGTTCATTTTGGTCAGAGAGATTTCAATTTGTGTCTGCTGTGAAATTAGATTCAGATGCCACTTGTGTTAATATTTTGCCTTTTCGAGATTTTGAGGGTTTCAGCAAGTATTTTGCTGTTGGGGATGATAAAGGTAGAGTTTATGTGTTCTCTAGGAATGGGGATGTTCTGATCGAGTTTAATACCACGTGTGATTCACCGGTCACTGCCATGGTTTCCTACTTGTCAGTTTATAAGAATGAAAGTGTTGTGGTGACGGGGCATCAAAATGGTGTTGTTTTGGTGCACAAGGTTCATGAGGGGTTGAATGGGGAGGAATGGGGCGTGTTGTCCATGGAAACTGTAGGTAAATTTGTGCCCCCTGATCTTCATGATGAAGGTTTAGCTTTAACTATTCTGGAAATACATCATGTTGGGAGGTCGAGGTATATCCTGTCATCGGATGTTGGTGGGAAGATTCGGGTTCTTAGAGAAAATGGGACACTTCATGGTTCTGTTATCCCAACTAGCAGACCAGTTGCATTCTTGAAGCAAAGGCTCTTGTTTTTGACAGAGAGTGGTGCGGGGTCATTGGATATAAGGAGCATGAAATTCAGGGAATCTGAATGTGAAGGATTGAATCATTCTCTTGTTCGAAATTATGTTTTTGATGCTACAGAACGGTCTAAAGCTTACGGATTCACATCAGAGGGTGATTTGATACATGTCTTATTGTTGGGAGATATAATGAACTTCAAATGCAGGGTTAGATCCAAGAGAAAGTTTGACATGAAAGAACCTCTTGCTTTACAAGCAATTAAGGGGTACTTGCTTGCTGTCAATGCAGAGAAAATTATTGCATTTAATGTTTCAACTCAGCATTATGTTAGAGTAGGTGGACCTCGGCTTCTGTTCTCTGCTGGATTAGATGAGATCAGGTCACTATTTTTAAATTATCAAGCGACAGATGCACTTGCTCAGAGGAGAAAGGTGATACCCTTAATAGCTAGTGACCGTGATAAACTTCTTGTTCTTGGTCTGGGGAGTGGGTATGTGGGAATGTATCGCTCTAATCTTCCTATATTTAAAGGAGAATTTAATACAATGATGTGGACAAGTCCTGTGTTGTTCTTCATACTCTTTCTGTTTGGAGCATGGCAATTCTTTGCAAAAAAGAAGGAAGCACTTACGTCGTGGGGACCCGATGATCCCTTTAGTTCAGCTTCTGGTACGGCTGCAGCTTCACTAGTGTCAAGCTCTGGGGACCGAGCATTTGTTGATTCTTCTTCAAGAAGAGATGATATTATGGACTTAAGATCTGGTGGTTTGAGAGGTCCTCCACCAAGGAGGTATGTTTCTCCTTCAAGGTATCCAGGAGGAACAAGCAGCTCATTTAGGCCGAGCTCTGCAGATGCCAACTCCAGACCAACTTCCATCGATCCTAATTATAGACCACCTTCAGAGCTAAAATACAGGGGTCAAGCTTTGGAATCAACAGGTTTCCCTAAAAGAAGGGAGACTCTATTCGGAAACAATCAAGCTGTGGATGATGGCAGTTGAGTCATAAAAAAAAAAAAAAAAAGAAATCAGTCGTGCAACCTTTAACTTCTGCCCTTCAGGCGCTGGTCTTGATTGTTCCTACTTTATCATTGGACAGTTCATTTGATATAAACGAGCCTTATGAGCTTTGGACATTGTAACAAACTTTGCTAATGCCATGAAAAAAGAACTAGTAATAAGAATCTTGCTCCTATATTTGCTGAAATTGAGAGATCCAGTAGATGATCCGTATCCAAAGATCAATTCTTTACACGAATCAAGCATGATTCGTATGTTCCCTGGCATGTGTACACTTGGTGACCTGAAAGCCACACGTGCACGCAATCTGAAATCTGAGCACTAAAAACACAAAATCCTCCACATGGTCAATCTTGTAGCATTTAGCACTAAATACACGTGGCAGCTCACCAATTAAAGAGTGGCTGCTGGCTGCTGCCAAGGTTTCATTCAAAATTTGAATATTTCCAATCCACACTTCCACTTGGTGAAGTGACGCATCATGCAAGCATGATCCATCCAATACATCAAAACATAACCCAACCCAACACAAATTAAATTAAATATTACTCATATATAAAACAAAAACATATGATGGGTTCTTAGATGAGCAAAACATAATTGTTGGTTTAGCTCCCCACTAAACCATCAATTATTATCATTTTAACCAAAGTCTAATTAAACTCTTATTTATACTCAATCGTAAATATTATAATGAATTGTCTAATCCGCTTAGAATAATGGTAAAATATTTTATCATAAGTCAAAATATTTAGTTAAAATTAAGGATCGATTCTCTAATTTTTTTCTTTTATTTTTAGTTTATTTTCTATTTTCAGTCGTAAAATTTTACCATTTAGATTAATTGTTTAATAAATATATATTGTAATGAATTATTTTAATTATTTAATAGTTAATTGAACGGAATTTTTTTTTTATTGGACTGACTAAGCTTGTTGTTTGAACTTACAACCATCCACAAAAGACTCTGATTCTGCTTCCTTCCTTTTGCTGCTAACCGAAACACGACATAGGCTCATAACAGCTGCAAATGCCAAACAACAACATCATCTCTTTCTAATATTACCTGACCTCTTTCAAGCAAACTGCTAATGAACTCCTAACGGTTTTCTCTTTCTTTTTTTATTTATCTTTGTCTGACGAGAAATTTTATACGATGAACGACACGAATCCGACCGATATTCCGTCCGGTTTGAATCGGATTAAGACTCGCCGAGTTCAGAAACCGGATGAGTTATTTACTGAGTCGAAGAAGAGTCACGTAACGGTGGCTTCTTCGAGGCCTCCTTCTCTTGCGAAAGGAAATAAAAAAAAGCAGAATAGCAGCAGCAGCATAAGCATATCTCAAGGACAAAAGACGTTTGTTTCTTCAACAAAAGGAGGTTCGATTGATTCGTCTTTTTTAATTTTTCCGTTTGTTTATATATTGATTGAATTTTTTATCTATATTTTTCACTTTTTTTTTTTCTAATTTTGGCTTCCTCGAACTTTGTTGGCTAAATTTCTAATTTTAGTTAATTTTTTTTTAACATAATGAAAAAGAGTAGTTTGTCTCTGTACAAACTGTTTGACGAGGGTTTTAAGCTGTGTGATTATGAAAATAGGATTCTAGTTGACAAGAGCTCTGTTTTAAGGTAATCGGAAAAGAAAGAGTTGACATTACCTTGGTTGGATCAGGATTTTTGAGGATTTAGTTAATTTTTAGCAATTTTGACCTGTTTATGTTGCTTCAAAAGGCTTTTAATGTACTTTACATTTTAATCATATTTTGAGGTTACTTGTATTTTAATTAACAAGCTGTAAAACATTCAATTGAACTGTCTATTTGTCTTTCAATGCAAGTTCCTTGCATCCGTGCCGTTAAATTTTCGGTTGTGGTGCTATTTGGTTACACTGGCAATTTGATTTTATGATCATCATTCCATGCGTACTCATGCTGGCTTCTTGCCTCAAATCCTAGACTGATGAATAATTGAGGGCAATGGTCGAAATTAATGCAATTTTAATGTGATTATGGGTTAAATCGTGCATATAAATTCCACCTTTGGGCTTCAATAAATGATAAAGAATTAGAAGTTATTCAGAACTTAAATCATTTAAATAGCTCATGGCTCCAACAAAATTGAAGCCGTCTACTCTGCCCTTGACAGGGCTTGAGAAAGGTACTATGTTTCTGGTTGACTTTGCATTATATAAAGATCCCATGCTTTGCACGTATTGATGATCAAGAAAAGCCTTGTGTTCATACAATGCTTTTTGATAGTTCCAAAAATGAATACTTGAAGTGAAACTTTTTTTATTTTAAATTTATTTTCTGAATTCTGGCGGGTTTTCCTTCTTCAAATCTGGAGTGTAATTTCTCCTAAATACCAAATACTTTTGGTTGGATTCTTTTTGGCCACTGTTAATTAAGAATTACAGGGTTTTTCATTCTGGATTTGTCTTGATGATTGTTCTCTCTTTTTATCCTCGAATAGTCTCATAGAGATCACAGTGTCTTGTTATTTTATAGACTTTGGGCCTCAAAAGTTTCTACACCCTCCTAGAGTTTTCTATTATTGACTGGTGTTGTTAGCATTGTTATAAGTTGTTTCTGTTGAACCATTTGTGACGATTGCTCCCTAAGCATGGCTTTTTTAATTGTCACAGATTTCTCATTTTAACGTCCTACTAGTTCTGTTAATTGGATTTTAGTTCCTTTCCACAGATAGGAATCCAACACACTAAATCTAACTATCAGTATTAATACTCTTGTTTGTTAGAATTTTGTCAGGACTTGTTTTTCTAAGTTTCTATTGGTAGGTTTACTGGAACATATACTATTCTTCTTCTACTGATGGACCTTGTGGACTAGCAGTTGATGGAGTCTATGCTTTGGGTGATGAGCACACCCGCTTAGTATTATAAGATATTGCCAAATTATATCAGATGTTGAAAGATAATTTAAAATTTATATAAAGTACAGTCTTTTTTTTTTTTCTGTTTCTGGTTAGTACTTTGTTCTTTATTGAAAATCAATGCATTTTCTGGTTTCATATTTTGATCCCATACAGGAAAGAAGATAACTCGATGGCTCACATCACATTTTTCCAAGGGTACTAGCCAATTTGTCAGTGATGTTTCTGCAAATATTGAGGTGAGCTCTATATTAACATGCTTTGGAAATTTGCTGACAGTTACTCCAGTGAATATATTTTGTTCTTCACCTGAAGAATTATTAAGCCATTCTACTAATTTGATAGGAGAGAAGCTTGGAAGCTACGATGCAGACACTTGACAACAAGGAACAAAGAGGAATTAAATTTGCAAATGGGGAGAATCATCTTAACGGAAAATCATCTTCTTTGGAGAATCCAAGCCGGAGTAAAATGTCAAAAGGCTTAAAAAGCTTTTCACATGAGTTAGGACCAAAGGGCGGCATTCCTCTTGCTCATCCTCGGGCTCATAGTTATAGTGATTTGAAGGTATCGTTCTACAGTTTGTTAGTGAAGATTTTGCTTTGGATCTTGCATTTCATTTTCACAGGCAATACTGAGATTGAATGTTGCAATAGATCCTCAACAAGTAGGCATGATTGAATGTTTCATTTTCACACACATTGCATTTCATTTTCAAATTGTCTCATTTTTGGCTGTAAGTAAATGTATATCATTGTCATTTGTCACATCGGTTCTCATAGCCTGATATCCCCTTGGCTATTTATGTCTGTCTTTTGACAACATTTATGATCTTGGATAGAAAATAAGTTGGGCGAGGTTTATTGTAACTTAAATTTTGGGACACTAACTATGACATATGCTACTTCACGCTATTGGTGTGCTATAGGCTAAATGAATGCTGCTTTGCAAGACTTCTTTTATCAATTATTTTTATAGCATGTGATAAACAATTTTCTATTTTTTTATCCATGTGCATGTATTTTGTGGAAACACTACTAACTTTATAACTTTATTTTTCTTTTTTGTTTCTTAATGTGATATTAGGAGCTTTTGGGTTCGTTGCATTCAAGATTTGATGCTGCTAAAGAAGTGGTGAATGCAGAATTGGCTAGTTTTGCAGGGGATGCTATGGATGTACTTGAGAAAATTGACTCTTCATTGCAAGAAGAGCTGAATATGGCAGAGGATCTTCTTGTTCTGGCTCAACTGTGTATGGAGATGACCTGTTCTCAGTTTCGTGTCAAGTGTGAAACAATTGTCCAAGATCTGACTGAGAAAAGGCAACAGTGTCAAACAGGACTGCTAAAGTGGCTATTTACTCGCATGCTTTTCATATTGACACGCTGCACTAGACTTTTGCAGTTCCAGAAAGACACCGAACCTATTGATGAGAAATCACTTCGTAAATTCAAAAAATGTCTAGAAAGTGTTCCTTCTGTTGACATGAGCTGGGTTGCCAATCATGTGATTAGCGATTCTGACATGGGTTATGCTTTAAGTCAGAAAGGTGATGTCAAACAAAAGTTGTCGGGACAGAATAATTTATCTTCTCTTCCTGAAGCAATGTGCTGTGGCTCTCAAGAGTCAGATGATCAGATTGGAGTATCTTCTAGGGAGGATTGTTTGGATTTTGAGAAAAAGTTGCCATGTCAGAAAACCCGAAACGAGTCCCCTTTAGGAGTGCATCAGTTTTGTGAAACTGATAAAGGCACTGTTATGAATTTAGTAAGCAATTCCAATGATTCACTTCATGAGCAAGAAAATTGCCTAGATGATTCTCTCCACGAACAGGAACGAGTTTTAGATGGATCCAATTTGGTGATCTGTAGGATATGTGAAGAAATTGTTCCTATTTCTCATCTAGAATCCCATTCTTATATATGTGCATATGCAGATAAGTGTGATTCAAATTGTCTAGATGTAGATGACCGCCTTTCAAACCTTGCAGAGATATTGGAACAGATTGTAGAATCACGAAATGTAAATTTTCATCAATCACATGGCAGTCCTGAATATTCAAGAGCACAAAATGCGAATTCTGTCACAGCTGAAGTTTCCTCTCCTAGTATAAGTGAATGGCGAAATAAAGGTGTGGAAGGAATGTTTGAGGATATACATGAGATGGATACTGCCTTTATTGATGACTCTCACCTACCCCCTATTAATTTAAAGGGTCATCTTGGTATAAAGTTATGCAATCATGGTACACCTTCCTCAACTGGGAGTGTGACATCAGTTTCCTCTACAAATACTCCGAGAGCTGGCCATTTTGATTCCTTCTGGTTAGAGCAAAATAATCCTTCAGAGCTAGAGGATGTTCAACAGGTTAGTCATTCCTGTGAAAGATCTTGTTACTTGAACATCCAACAGGTGGTAGTATTTATTTATACAACCCCATTAATTTTTAGAACAGAAAACTATTATGGAAATTTAGCTTCTGAACTTTATATCTACAGCTTTACAGCTTTATTTGGCATTTGGGAGGTTATCTAGTGAGCTTGGTGCTTCCTGAATTTTATTTGCGTCATCCTGAGATTCAATAAAATCCCAAAGGAAGTCTAAAATTGCTCGCTGGAACCAGACTAGATTAAGGAGATAACAAATTCCGAAGCTTTTTCAAATGATTTTCACCATCTCAATTTTCTCTGAATATTTAGTCGAATGTTAAACAAGATGTCGCATCATAAATTTTTCCCTAGGAACAATGTAAAGATCCCAAATAATGCATTCCAAAGTTCATTTTCCAGCTATTAATCTGTTTGCCGATCTTCCTTCTTCATAGGATAGCTTGCTGTCCAAGCAACAATCAGTGTATTTCTTAAAAAACTGATAACAGAATTTCTAGTTACAAGTAGATTTCTCATGGTTTGTTTACATTAATTTGATCTGTCTATCATTACTTCTCAACATTTGATTCTGTTGATCATCTGTTTTGACCCAGTGATAGGCTTTGTTGAGCCAGGAGTTAATTTTTGTTTCTCCCGAATTTCATCAGATCTGGTAACCAGCTCTACGTGATAGCAGTAACTGAAAATCAAAAGTTTATACTTTCCATTTAACTTTTTATGGGGGCACACTTTTTTTTTTAATAATTTTGGCTCTTTATGTATTATGCACTTTAGTGTACAGTGTAATACTGATTATGCCCCTAATTTGTCTGTTCTCTTTTTCCTGACCAGATGATTGATCTTGCAGACATAGCCTGCTGTGTGGCAAGGACAGATCTCTCAAAGGAAGGGTCATATGAGTTTTTACTTGCTTGCATGCAAGATCTGCAGGATGTTTTACAGCGTAGCAAGCTCAAAGCTCTTGTAATAGATACTTTTGGGAGTCGGATAGAGAAGCTTCTGCGGTAATTAGATATTCAGAGGAGCTTCTCTTATAACAAATACAACTTTTCAAGCCCTTGAAAATTTTCATCTCCTGTTTTAACTGTATCTGCAGGGAAAAATATATACTTGCTTGTGATGTAGTGGATGCTAAAAGTCCTAAAAGTGATGGCAAACCTAAGGAAAATTCTAGACTTATTTTGGATAATGCATCTCAAAGCAGTGCAATGTCAACTCCTGTACATTCATCTCATAAAGAACGGACAAGCATTGATGATTTTGAAATTATCAAACCAATAAGTAGAGGTGCCTTTGGTAAAGTCTTTCTTGCACGTAAACGTATAACAGGAGATTTGTTTGCAATAAAGGTAAACAATCATCTTTGGTTGCTATGCTGCTCTGTAAAACAGAAAAGAAAACTGAACAATTATGTGGACTTCTTTTTGTTGTATACACATTATCACTTCAACCATGGATTTGCTCCAAATGAAATGTGAGTTAAAATTGACAACAAAAATCATGAAAGAAAATTTGAATAACATGCTGATAAGTTGATAAGCCTGAATTGCTGGCTGTATTAAAGAATGCATATGAGGAATTTACTGTTCCATTTTGTACATTTGCATGTCTCTTGGTGTGCAAAGCAACCGGAGATCCGTGTTGCTTAAGATATTCATTGCTGTTGTAGCATTCAAGAACATTCTTTATTTCTCCTTGAACAGTTTGGACAGAATAGCATATAATTGGTAAAATGGAATATTGGTGTTTCCCCAGCCCCTAGCAGTGGCTCTTTTCTGATCATTAGCACAACTTTTGTCTTTTCCTGGAAAGCAATAAAATTTTTCTATAAATTTGTTCTTGGGGTTTTCTGACTCTGAAATATGTAAATAATTGTTTTGCATGTACATGCTATTATAATGCAGTTGTTTGTTGCTTCAGGTGCTCAAGAAACTGGACATGTTGCGTAAGAATGATGTTCAGCGCATATTAGCAGAACGCAACATACTAATAACAGTTCGAAACCCATTTGTGGTAATATTCAAGTTCAAATTGCTTTCAACTATTGACATGTTCTTGATTGTAGTAAAATTTCAAAGCACACCTTATGTATATCTTCATGCTGCATGTCTAACATTTGTTTGAGCTCCCAATCCTTGCATATATTCAACGCTTTTGTTTCTTCTTGAACCAGCATGGCAGCTTCAATTATCAGCCTTTTGAAATAAGGATTGTTATATGCTTACAACAATTTTTGAAGCTATAATTTGAACTCTTTGCACATAAAAATGGGGTCTTTTCATTGCAGGTTCGCTTTTTTTATTCCTTCACCTGTAGAGATAACCTCTATTTGGTTATGGAATATCTTAATGGAGGTGATCTGTACTCTTTGCTGAGAAAAGTTGGTTGCCTTGAGGAAGAGATGGCTCGGATATATATTGCAGAACTGGTTTGTTAAACTAAAATCATCAACATCCCATGTCTGCTTTTTTTTTTTTTGGAACCTTACTTATATAGGTTCCATCTGTTACAGGTTCTTGCTTTAGAGTATCTTCATTCTCTTGGGATTGTGCATCGGGATCTGAAACCAGACAACATATTGATTGCACATGATGGTCACATCAAGGTATGGACTTTAAAATCTACAATTTCACCAATTCTTGGTTATCAGGAGAATGATTTTTGGATATTTGCACTTGCATATATAGATGGTTCTTGTAGAGCTAGGGTTCCCTGCATTGCATACCCCCACATATATGCATTCTACATCAACCTCATTATGTACAGGCGATGATGTGCTAATTATTGCTTATATTATCAGCTTACAGACTTCGGGTTATCAAAAATTGGCCTCATTAATAGCACCATTGAGTTATCAGGACCAGAGACTAATGGAGATGAAGTCTCAGATGCTTCTAATCTACACATTCAACAAGCAGAAGATACAAGTCGGCATTCAGCTGTTGGAACACCTGACTATCTGGCCCCTGAAATTCTTCTTGGGACTGACCATGGTCTGGTTGCAACCTGTATTTAGATTCATTCCCTGTTCTCCAAGGTGTTGTATTTACCTCCTTGTCGTTCATGCAGGTTATGCTGCTGATTGGTGGTCTGTGGGGATAATCTTATTTGAACTTATAACTGGGATTCCTCCCTTCACTGCTGAGCGGCCTGAGGTATCTTTCATGTTGAACTCTTTTCTTGATGGTCCTAAGTAGTAGTTGCTGGAAATGACAGCAATTTTTGCAAGTGTATTAACATAATAATTTTCATTAGTGTTTGTATCTGTTGAAAAGGCTTCACTAGGATTCATTACAACTTCTTTGGATTCTATCATGCGCATGATTGCAAGAAATAAACAGCAATAGGTTGCTGTTTACTGTCTGAAGTGTCTGACAAATATCTGAATATTTTACATGCACTGCAACTTGGATCTTAATTTCTCTCGTGATTAGCTGCCTTTGACTTTTGGGCTGTATAATTTTCTCCATAAGTGATTTACTTTGAAAATGCAAGAAATACTACTGAATCTGGGGTTTCAATTATGAATATCTTAATGCAAAAATGAGGGTTTGTTTAAAAGATCCTGTGTCTGCGTCAATTTTACACTGGGCAGAGTTATAGCATTATGAAAGTAATTATCCACTTTGCAATGTGTGTTTATGACTGCCTTTTTTCATTGCTAGTCAAATTAAGCTGCCTGGTTTGTTTTCCTTGGATTACACCTTTTATTTTGTCTTTTACCATATATCTTTGAAGTGATCCTTTTTAGCCTTGTTGTTTTCTGCATGCAGATAATTTTTGACAACATTCTTAATAGAAAAATCCCTTGGCCTCCTGTTCCAGAGAGCATGTCTTATGAGGCCCAGGACTTGATTGACAGGTTGGCAATGATATCAGAATCTCTAAGAAATTGTTTGCATCTTTTATTTGCTTGATCCATCCATTGATACAGAGTGTCATTTTGTGTTACCTTCAAATTATGTTTTGGTGTGCTGGACATGAAAGATGGTCCTCAATTCTAAAAGAAAACTGACCATGTTATCTCACTAAATGCAGTAACTAGAGAGATACTTGAAATCTATATAAAAGTCCTGCAAAGAAACCATATATTGTTCAATATAATCTGTCAGATATGACATGATTATCCTTTCTATCTATTCATACACTTTTTTAAGCAACAATTGAACTGGTAATTGGGCCCTTAGTTTGAGCATGTCTTAGAATTATATGTATATATGTGGCTTAGCTAATAAATGTTGGCAACACATATGTTATATATATTGTACATGTGAAATAGTGTACGCTGAGCCCCTAATACATTTGACACTAAAGGGAACTTCACATTGTCAGTTATACGATTTCTCATGTTTTCCCTAGATTGACATCTCTCATGCTAACTTCTCTTATTTAGCAAAGACAATGCATTCTTTGCAATATATTCATTTTTTTACATTGTTTTCTTTTTTCACTAACTCATGCCTACTTGGATCATTAATGCATATATCACCTTTTTTGTGTTGCTTACATCTTCTCAACTGTTGTGCATAAAATTGTTCTATTTATGAATTGGGCATAGATCTGATCCTTACGGTGAAAGGATTAAATCTCTATTTTTTTTCTTGTAGGTTGATCACTCATGATCCAGATCAACGCTTAGGAGCAAATGGATCAGCAGAGGTTGTAGTTCACTGTCCAAACTTCATTCATTAACAAAGCAACATCTTTATGCATCATGAATACTTGAAAGAAAACTTACTGAATTTGGAGATTGATACTCATGCCTTGTTGCTTATGTTATAGGTTAAGTCACATCCTTTCTTCAGAGGAGTAGATTGGGACAACCTTGCATTGCAAAAGGTAAGAATTCATTTTTGCTTTGGTGGATGTTAAATTTATAATTTCTTATGCTAAGAATTGTGATGCGTCATCATTTTCTTAAGTTCCTTTACTGCTTATTTGAGCATATTGTGAATCTGGAGTAAAATACATACTTGTGAGTAGTTGAATGAAATGCCTTGCGCTGAGCAAATCTGTATTGAGAAAATTCTGTATTAGTAGAGTTGGGTGTCCAGAGAAAAGGTTGCTTACCAGCCATGCTGGAACTCAAATCCAAGATATAAGATCTTGTTGCTCTAGTAAAATTTCTTCTTAGGATCTTGTATAAAATGATATGATATTTCTACAGGCATTTGATATTAATTTATGCATATGGCATTGTAAAACTGCAATAAGCTAAATTCAAAAAGGGCTTCATATCTTCTTTCGGCGCCAATGAGAGTAAAATACATACTTGTCTCTAAATAATTGATTATTTTCCTCATTTGTGGAGTTTGTTAAATATTTTACCTCCTCTAAATTTTGGTTGCTAGGCTGTTTTTGTACCAAGTCCTGACGGTGCAGATGATACTAGCTACTTTGTGTCACGTTTTCCTCAAATGTCTAGTGCAGCGCCAAATGATCATAACAGTAGTCGCTCTGACAGTGACACTTATGACTCATCCTCCAACTCCGGTGTAGAGGTATGCACGTTCCTTCTAAGCAAAACTGCAACTATGATTTCTACAGTTTTATTTCCGTTTCTTGAGTTAGAAAGGGAGGGAGGGGAAGGGGCGTTTATGAGGGAGAATCCAATGGGTTCACAATCCTAGTTATTTATTCATTTACCCGTTTTTCGAGTTTCTGATGTTAAAACTGTGATCTTATCATGTACTTCCTTCCTTCTGTTCAGATGGATGAATGCTGTGATCTGGCAGAGTTTGATTCTTCTCCACTTAATCTCTCCTTGATAAATTTCTCTTTCAAGGTAATAATCTTGCCTTTCAGATAAACCTGCTGAGTACCGTGAATCATGTCTTTCCACTGTTACTCATACTGTAGTACTTCCAAATTAAATGCCTTTTGCTGACCCTACCACACGCTAAAGAGTAAACATCCTCGAAGATTCTGCATTAGTATTTATTTCTGCTTCAGCTCAATCAACCACTTCTTAAGTTTTTAACATTTCTATGGATGGGATATACTAGTTACGACTTCTTATATTTGCATGTCACTAGCTCCTGCAGTTTACTGAACTTCCACATTACTCGTTTTTTTTTTTTTTGTGCAGAATCTATCACAATTGGCGTCCATTAACCATGACGTGTTGTTACAAACGGGGAAGGATTCGGCAAAGAATTCTCCATCTAGAGCTCCAAACAGATAGCTTCTTGTTAGTCTTCAAACACATTTAACAGATATCATGTTTATAGTGATTAGGTTCTAGGAAAGTTAGAAAAAAAGAGGATAGATACCCCCCACAAGGGGACACGTTTCTCCCCCCATTAGAGGGCATAGCTTTTTTTTTTTTTTTTTTGAGCATTAGGGCATAGCTTTTCTCATGTAAATAAAATCATAAAATACCTTGTACAGAAACAGAGCAATAAAATCGATACAATATTTTTCTTCTTTTTTCCCCCCTTCATCGTGGTACTCATGGGATAATTTTTATGTCATTCAAGAAGTTTCTGCTTAAATGTAATGAAGATTTTAATTAATTCTGTAATTCATGTCAAAATTATATTTAATAAGATGTGAGTCTGAGATGCTATGAATAATTTTATTTCTAGGAACGGTTGATTTCTTCTTTCCATATTCATACACATGGCAAACACGTCACAGAAGTTGAAAACGAAGTTTCAGCATTAGCAAATTCAAAGAAGGATTGTGGGCGACCGCCTCTCAAATAAAAATACTCTGAATACTCTGGATCCTGGGACCGGGGACCCAAAAAACAAGCTCACATGTCAAAAATAAATGACAAACATTGGAGAGCCAGTCGCTTTTAGATTTCTAAACTGGAGAAATAAATTTTGAAAAAAAAGGCAAAAAGTTACAAATGTCAACTTCACAGACAAATGCTAGGCCCTATGGACAACTTCGACTGTGTGCATGAATAGGTGAAGTAATTTTTTTCCAACTAGGCATCCAAGAAACAGATCAGACGGGGATTGACAAGCCCTTCTTAGCCATGCTGTCCAAGACATCATTCAACGATTGACAGAGACCTACAATCTGCAAAGTAACAAAGATAAAAAGGTGACGAGAAATTGCAATTGAATCATGACAATATTGAAGTCATCAAACAAATCAAATGCACTAGGCTAGGGTAATCATCTCAGTTCAATAGTCTCTGCAATAATCCTTGTGAATCCCATGAAATCAACAAGCAAGGCGGAGAATTTACCTGTTGATCCCATTGTTGCAGTTCTTCAGTGTCATCCTCAAAGTGAATGACAGCTTCCACCTGATGCAAAACCATTATAGATAGATGCAATATATTCAGCTAAACGCATCCAATACAATTTCCAAACTTGTTCTACAATCACCAACAGACAGAAGCCAACAAAGCCACAGGAAAACCCCAAGGCACAAACCAAAGGAAGACAAGCCCAACCAAGAACTTTATTTAACATAACTACTACTTAGTGATGATAAATGAGTTCAGCATTTTTAGAAGTTTCAAACATGTGAACTCCAAAAATTGATTAAGCAAAAGCAGAAACTGATGGTCCAAATTCTCAATTCATTCTACACAATGCTAACAAGAAAAAAAAAAGGGCAGAACCCTGCAAGAAAATTCCTCAATCACATGATATCAAAATGTTGCACCCATAATATAAGTTTAGTTCTAGCAGTGCACTCGCTACAATTTCATCAACAAAAAGGCTTATTAATTTAAAAAGAAAGAAATTTATTTTAGAATTTCATACCTGATCAATTGATCCCCTCATTCTATCCTCGTAAATCATTCTTGATGCTATCTTTTCTGCCTGCAAGCAAACGCAGCAATGTGTTCAAGCTTTAAGACAAATGAGCCTGGTGATCCTGTGTGCATGCATGCATATGAGAAAGGAAGGAGGCGCAAAAAACAAAATCAAGATCAAAACAAGAAGACCACCTCCCAGATGTCTTAACAATATAGAGTAAGAAAAAAAAAGAGTGATATGTAAAAGTATTGCAGATACAGTAAGAGGTCTAGATAATAAATCTTAAATAAGCAAAAATTCATTAATTTACAGCCTATTTGGGGATAGGATAGAGAGCAAAGTTGGGAAAGCAAAGAAAAACAAAAAGCAAAGGGTTCACAAGAAATTCCAGTTCCACAGGACAAACATTAACACAATTAGCAAAGTGACACTCAAATGTTTTAGAAGCAAACAAGAAATGAAAGTACAACACTGATTAGAACTAAGGAAATCATTGTAGAATTGTACCTTATGTGGAGGAATTCCCAGCAAGGTGCCCAACTCATCAAAACTATGGCGAAGACAAAGTGGAAACAAAAACAATATATATAACTCAGTACAGATATCTTATGCAAAGAAATTCAATGAAAAAGGAAACAACAAAACATCATATCCAACCTGATATTAGTGTAAAGTTTGCTTGCACTTAGAAGATTGTGTTCAATCATAGCACGGTCCAGAACAGTAAAATTGTCAGGCAGAACAGCTTTCTGTTAATCCAACAAAGAAAAGGCAATCAATGTATCTTACACCCTTAAATAAATTGTTATCCCTGAACACAATAAGAAAGACATTAAAACCTGATGTGCTTTTAGTTCTTCAGCAAATGCATCAATTTCTGGTTTTCTCAAAATTCTCTCTAGATAGACCTGAAATTTTTTTTACAAGATTTCAATCAGTTGAAATATAAGGCATAAAGAAAAAGCTAATAGGAAGACAGCAAGGCATTGGTGCAGGTGTCTGCAAACGTACACGAGAGAGAAAAAGAGAGAGAGAGAGAACCTTCTGCAATATAGGATAAATTTTTAGCTTTGAGCATCGTTCGTCCTGAACCATATTCCAATAAATCAAAATCACTTCCAATAGTGTACCACAAATTAGATTAAAGCATGAACTCTTATATAAAGAAAGTATTGTTACCTTGTACAAAGTAGCAAGAACACGAGAACGTTGTGGACCTGCAGCAGCCAAGATAGTGCAAGTCACAGCAGCAGCAAGTGCCTGTTCCAGTGCTTCCTCATCAATGGTTCTTCAATGAACATAGCAGAGAAATCAGTAACTTTTCTTTCATAAGAGATGCAATACATAAAAATAAATTGTATTTCTAAAAGTAACAATGCATACAGGATTTTCAAAGTCAAACGCCAGCTCTTGAGGAGAACAGAAGGAAAAAGAAGCATAACATTACAAGAAGAAAAGGCATCAGAAACAATGGTCAAACTTCCAAATTTTGTTATGCAGCTCAATTTATACATCAAAAAGTCAAATATAATATCGTGAAATGCAAAATGTGTAGTGCTAGTGATAGGTTAACAGCTTCCCAGAATGATTTTGATAATATCAAAAGGCCAAGGGCATGCAGCAAAAGCCAAAGAACACAGAAGATACAAACAGAATACACAGAAATGGGAAGAGATTTAACACTTAAACATTATGCAAAATGGAGAAAGCTTTCACTAGCTCAGATGCTGCATTCTGAAAATGGATAAAGGTCGACGTGGAACAACACAATAAGAAAAAGAGATAATTGTTAAATAGGATTCAATTCTACATACTCATCTCCTATCTGTCTCTTTTCAATTTGAGATATATCATAATAACGCAGTGCAGCCTCCAAAAACTTCCTTTTCAAATCCAAAATCCTTGCATAACAAACCTAAGAACAAAACAGAAGAAAACGCCAATTCAACAAAACAGAAAAGCTTACATCCTTTCACTAAATTACCTTGACAGAAGAACAATGCTGAACCTTGTACTGTAAGTTCAATACTTCATGCTGGCTATTGCTGACCAGAAAGGATGCTTTATTAATGAAAGCTTCAGCATTAACAGCATCATCATCCTGCAAAAATAAAACATCAGCAGCAAGTAATAAAGAGATTTTTAAAATCAGAGAGATAGAGAATTCCTAATCCTTGCAGCATGGGGCGTGCATATGAAATCCAATGCCCTCATTGTAATTTAGTAAAATCAATTTGATCCTTTGTGACAAGAAGATTACTACTGTATTAACAGCTAAAGCTGTAGCTCAGTGACACCAAGGCATAATGATGAAGTTTGATCCATTCCACCCTCATTGACATTTTCACTTGAAAATACAAATTCAGTTGTCTTTCAATGCATGCCCATGCCCAATAAAAATTGAGCAAATATTGTGCTTAGTTTTGAGATATTTAACACTAAATATAAACCACAGAATACCTCCAGATATAAGCGAGCAATTTGAACACACTTTGATAGCCTGAATGTATCATCAATAACCCTGATGTTTTTCAACCAAAATTTTTTTTTATCAAAATAAGCATGATTCAAGAAAAGGAAAAAAAAAAACACAAAAACAAAAGAAAAAAATATTAATAGAAATAAAACACTTCCATGGAAAAATATAAATCTTACTCTCAGACCTCATTCCAGAGTCAAGATCAATGCCACTTAGCATCTGAGCTGCTTTTGACCACTGTTGTTCCGACTCATATAACTCAGCCAGTTTCTCTCTGAGTATCAAAACCTACAGTTCATAAAAGTAAAATTCACAGCAAATAAAAAAAATCTATATTGCCAGAAAAAAAAACCCAAACAGCGACTTCGATGAAACAAAACTAACCTGTTCTTCAAAAGAGACAACACGAGGTTGAATCTGAGCAAGAGTATAATGAGCAATCTCCTTTTGCGTGTCCGGTTCCAATCTCCCTAATTCCTGCGCAAACGTCTGCAATAACTGCCTCGAAACCACCAATGGCACATCATCCGATAGCACTGCAAATTAATTTATTCTTTTAGAAAACAAAAACCCTAGGTGAAAACAAAAAAAAATATGAAAAAGAAACCTACTGTGATCTATAAACTTCTTAGCTTGAACGATGTCGTTTGATGAGATAACGGAAGCGAGAATGTGCTTATACTGTTCGATCTTTTGCCTCTGGTCCGCGATTGCAGAGGCGGTCGCGAAGGCACTCTCCATATCTATTAGTTATCTTCTTGTTCCTTTCTTTTCGAATTCGATTAAACCCTAAAAAAAAAACACTTTTAACTTGTGTCCAGAGGAGGAGAAGAAGGAGGAGGAGGAGGAGAAGAAAAGCTCCTAAAGCTGCTAGCTTTTCTGAGTGTTACGGTGGCGGTAGCGACGTGTATTCGTTGGTTTTACAAGACACGGAGCTCTCTACTTTGCGTTTTTCTTAAATCCAATCAATTTTCTACACGTCGATTTCTTTTAGACGATGCGGGAGGTCCTATGTTACTTCATGATAGTCCAACTAATTCCCGCGCTGATGGCCAGCCCAAATAGTATCACTTGGATCCGAGTCTCAACCCGCTTCTTGAATTAATTTCGTTGAGCTTGAACCTCGACCCGAAAAAATATCCTTAACTCCTTGGACCCAGTAGTTCAAAAAAAAAAAAAAAAAAAAAACTCATTGGACCCAGTGGATTGGATTTAACACTGTTGTTTGAAAATCCATAGGAAATTCCTATATTAAACATATCTCAAAGCATACATATGATATGAGGAGAAAACATAAGACAAGGAAATTTCCACGACTAAAAAAGAGTTCACTGCTGAATTCCTATATTAAACCACACAATGATCTTATCTCAAAGAGTTACTTCAGCATATCTTCTCAGTATAAACATCCACCACAGCAGGATGTAGGATCCTGATCATTGTACTTGTACAAGAATAGGCAGTTTTTGATTGATGCAATCCATCTTCTTTACCTGGAGATCACCTTCTAAATTCAAGTAACATTTCTTCTACAAACTGAACTTCAAGAAACAAATGAAAAAAAAAAAGAAAAAGAAAAGTAGTTTCCTTTGATTAGTACTTCTCCTGTATAAATTGTTACAAGAATTTACTCACTAAGCCAAGCATTACTAGCGAGTAATTTTTTTAATTACTACTTCTCTAATATAAATTACTCATGGAATATATATATTTTTTTAAAAATTGTATTATATAGTTTACAGCATTTCTTCAAAACATAAATGATATATCTGAAAAATTTTATGATAACATTATTTTTTAATTGTCTTTATTTTATTTTATTTTATTTTTACCACTGTTGGATGAATTTATGTTATATTATCCAATAATGATTATTAAAAAAATATATTTTATTTTGTAGAAAATAAAGATGGACTTAAGCTATACCTTTATCATAATTCTGCATTGGATCAGATCGAATTGCACCGCCATTCCACATGATATATCCTCATCTCTCATTTTCCATGAAAGGAAATATATTTTTAACATAAAAATATGCATATGCGGCTATCCAGCCCATCTAGCCGGCCCGGCCCGGTATTCTGACAGGTGTACACACCTGGTAACTGGCTAGTTGCAACAACAATTTTTGCTATTGAAAGAAAAAAAGAAAAAGAAAAAACAATAGACAACAATTCGAAGATCGTTAATTATTTAATTTTTCTCGTATATTTCTTCCTCTGAAACTCGCAGTCAGCTTGTAACCAGGAAATGGATAACAGCGGTTCGTCCCTTATCTACCGTTGATAATTTATGAAGTTTTGAAATCATTTTTAGATGTGTTTTGCTTTTATTTCGCGGTCATGTTATTTATATTATATTATATATTTTGATTCTATCTTCTGAAATTTTTGCTGCTTTTGATAATCGAGCATGGAGGCATCGAATTGGTATTGTCGTGTTTTATTCATTTTTGCCAATTGTTTACTGTTTTTTTTTTTTGGAGACTTTGGAGTTAATATCAGAATCATTATCCTAATGATTAGCAATTTATATGCACTTAAATGCTAATGGTATGATCGTGAGATAGAGGAAACAATCAAAAAAGAGATGAAAAGATTAGCATATGAATCTAAAGCTGTTTTGAATTCAGGTTTATTGTATTGCTAGCTGTTATGGCTATGTTTACTTTTCACTTTAGGAATTATATATTAGATCACTGCAGTTAATGTTTTATTCTGTGTCTTGCACTGTAAAATGTTGAAACAATTAGGAGGTAGTCCTCAAGAAGTTATCCCGCCAGTTGAGGGTGTTGCCGGAGGAGGGACAGCATATGGTTGGAATGATGGGGGTTTACATAGTTCAAATCTGCGCAAGGGATCAGTTGACCCCTCAGAGGTTCCTACTGCTGATTTGGTGCATGTCTGGTGTATGCCAAGCACCACAAATGTTGGACCACAGGAGATGCCTAGACATTTGGAGCCTGTGAGTTTTACTTGGACTATTTTCCTACTTGTTCTATGCCTTCAATTTTGTTTAAGGATGTTCGTTCTATTCTGCTAGTCTGCTATCTGCACATGTATATGTTCTTTGGATGTCCTAGTTTTGATGCCTTGCGATGTAATTGTAATCTTTGCATGGTGAGTCATTGTAGCATCTATATGAAGTATCTTCACCCAAATGCATAAATATCCTTACTGTCAATTTCTCACGATGCCAATCAGCAGTTTTTTTTAAATCCATCATTAGTTCCTATTGAAGCATGCAAATGTTATTAATTGTTGCATGCATGGTTGTAGCTATCACATACTTACGTATCTCTGGCATTTATATGGTTACCACATAAATGTTCACAACAATCTATAAGTTCTTTGGCTTCTCATGTGTGATGAGAGGGACTGATGTGGTGAGGGCTCTGTGGGTTGTTGCTCAAAGAAAAAAGTTGATTAGCTATTTCTGGGTTCTATAATAATAATAATAATAATAATTATTATTATTATTATTATTATATATTGTAATAACAATAATTGTTGACCTTTTGCATGATCAAGGTCATGATCAAGGTCATGATCAATCTCAAAACAACCTTGGTTTTGACTTTTACTATCAATCTTTGTTGCTAACATTCACATTTAAGTGTGTTTATAAGTTAGGTTCAAAAGAATTTATGGGATTCTAATAGTAGTTCTGTCTTGAAGGTAAATCTTCTGGCAGCTAGAAATGAACGAGAAAGTGTTCAAGTTGCTATACGCCCAAAAGTTTCTTGGAGCAGTTCTGGTTGTGCAGGTGCCATACAGGTTCAATGTACTGACTTATCCTCCACATCTGGTGATCGGTGAGCTGCTTGAAGCTATTATATTCCTTTTACATATAAAAATTTACTCTTCTAGCTGATGATTTATGAAATTTTCTGTGGGTAGATTAGTTGCTGAACAATTCATTACATTGAGAAAAGTCGTCCCCATATTAGGTGTACCAGATGCACTTGTGCCTTTGGATCATCCAGTTAGTCAGATAAATCTAGCACCTGGGTAACTGCTTTCATTTATGTTGACGTGTTCTGAAGAGATACTCAGTGATTTCTTGTTGCCTGAGAGAGGGGGCTTGTTATCTTTGTTGCTGCAGAGAAACAACTGCAATTTGGGTTTCTATAGATGTTCCAACTGCACAGCCGCCAGGTCAATATGAAGGGGAGTTCATCGTTACTGCTGTAAAAGCAGAGGCAGAGTAATACTCAATTGTCTTCCTCTTCATTCTCCAGTAATTATGTTTTACATGTTTACTCTGTACAGTTCCATTATATGCATTTTCACCAGTCATTCTGGTTTGGTCTCAGTATTTCTTAATTGGTAATTCCATTGGACATAGAGTTGACAATCATAATACGATGATTCATAACAGATCTCAATCACAGTGCTTCAACAAAGCTGAGAAGCATCGACTATACATGGAACTAAGGAACTGTCTTGACATTGTGGAGCCTATTGAAGGGGAACCATCGGATGAAGTGGTAAGTATCTGAACCAGTTATTTCTCTTCTTCTTAAGGAACTGTTTCTCTGCCTGTTTTTTTCTCCTTCCCCTTTCCTTTTCTCCATCATTTAGGTTCAACACGCTGTTGTTATAAACCATTAATATGAACAATCGGTTTTCTAGGTAGAAAGAGCGAAATCTGCAAGTGCATCTTTAAGAAGAGTTCTTCTGTCTCCATCATTTTCAGAGTTTTTTTCAGATAATGGGCCAGTTGATATGATGGATGAAGATGCGATTTCAAACCTCTCAGTTCGCATCAAGCTTAGTTTAACTGTATGGGACTTCATACTTCCCATAACTCCTTCATACCCTGCTGTAATTGGTGTATCCTTTTTCTGATGAAGATAATATTTATAAAAGCTGAACTCAGTGATGTTCTTTGAAGATCTAGTGTATGTTAGGTCTTAATCCTAGGCATTTTGAAGATCTAGTGTATGTTAGATCTTAATACAAGGGATTTTGAAGATCTAGCTTATGTTAGGTCTTAATGAAAGTCATAAAGAATAGAATAGATGCCTTTTGGGGGATTTCATACAAGTTTTTTTGTGAGAAACAAATGTGGGCTATTAATGAAAGCTGAACAAGGGAGTAACATCAAGTCTGACCTAATTCAACTCAGACTAAGAGAGAACCATGCTTAACTTAGCAAGCGAAACATATTACACATGATAAAGAGCTGGACAGAGTCTATATTATGCAGATTTTGAATTCATAATAGAACATCAACCAGGTAGGCCCTCACCAAAGATCATGGCATTACTTCTGTTGAACTTCTTGTTGGAGCATATTGTTTATGTGATGACATGTTATTAGCATAGAGAGCAATCAGAAGGTGTGGCTATATGCTTCTTTGACCATAATTAGATATCAGATACAGTAATTGAGGATCGTTTCGGCGTTGAACATGGAACTGATGAATGGTTTGAAGCATTAGAACGACATTTCAAGTGGCTACTTCAATACAGAATAAGCCCATACTTTTGTAGATGGGCCAACAGCATGCGTGTTCTTGGTTACACCTGCCCATGGCCAGGTAACCTAAGAAGAAGATATGTAATGTATATGCAGATCTAGAAATGCCTATAAAACTTTGGATTAGTTTCTTTAATGTGTGCTCTTCAATTGCAATGTGAGATGCCAAATATCAAAACATATAATTGCTGAATCTGTGAATTTTGTTCTTGTACCCATTTCAGCTGATCATCCAAAATCAGATGAATACCTGTCAGACCCAAGATTGGCAGCATATGCTGTACCATATAATCGAGCAGTCTCCGGGTATACAATCCGTTGTCCGCAGTCGGGTCGGGTTCTATCAGGTATTTTGAAATTTAAAACTGATGAGCTTCCATTTTTTTTATGTGCAACAGTAATGATGCTGGGAAGGATTACTTGCAGAAAGAAATTGAGATGTTGAGGACAAAGTCTCACTGGAATAAAGCCTATTTTTACTTGTGGGATGAGGTAAGAACAGTATTCTAAGTTTAGTCAGGGTGCACTGTTCTCTGAAATACGCACTTTTTTCTACCTTTATTAGCTGGTCTCCTTTCTAAATAACTCTATTATGTGCATGAAATATATAAAAAAAATGAAAAAGGAAATTCTTTTTAGGTGGACATGAAAATTGAGCTTTAGTACATGTACATCACACTATTGCTGGTGAAAAAATAATACAATGTGTCAGTTTATCTCTTAGTTTGCCTCTGATACCTAGCATGTACATTCATTCAACTCTGGACAAGTTTTAACCAAAACATTGTCATCAGGAGAGAAATTTTTTATACATTTTTGTAGTTTGATGTGAGCAGAATGCTACGTTTTTTGCTTTCTTTGCAATAATATCTTTCAAATTTTAAACATTTAGTTTTTCCATGTGTTGCATTACATTGTGATATTTTTTAACTGATATTCCTTCTTGCAGCCACTGAATTTGGAGCATTATGATTCACTCCGCAGCATGGCTGGTGAGATCCATGCTTATGCTCCTGATGCCCGTATTTTAACTACTTATTATTGTGGTATGGATTCACTTTTCTTGACCCATTATAGTGTTCTTTCTTTCTGAATTACTTGTTGAACTGAGAGCCTGCTTTTCTGGCTATCATGCTGCAGTGTTATTCTATCTTTGCATGGATTGATTCAGCCATAAATTTAATATGGTGATATTTACATGTTTCTTTTCTTTAATATAGGACCAAGTGATGCACCACTTGCGCCTACCCCTTTTGAGGCATTTCTAAAAGTCCCCAAATTCATGCGCCCTCACATTCAAATTTATTGTACGAGGTATTGCTGTTACTTTGTTGCATGTCCCATTCGTTCAATTTGTAGTTCAACCTATAAAAGAAAGGACAATTGATTGCACTTGGTGCAGAATATACCCTTTTCTTTGAAAAAAATATTCTGCTTGATTTTAATTTGTATATATATATACTGTTTTCATATGGCTGTTAGTTATGAAGAAGGTTTCTGCCTTTGTACATGTCAGCAAAAGAGCACCAGCGTATATCTACTTTAGGCCTCAAAGATCCCTTAACGATATATTTGTTCTCCTTTGTGATACCTTAGGCTGAAAATTGTGGGTTTTCTCAAATTACCGCTCTTACTCTTCAGCTGAAATCATACAGCCCTTGCATTATAACTTAGATATTGTTAGTTGAGCATGACTTGTATTGAAAAGGGAGGGACTTGTGCCTTTTCTAGTTCTCATGTGTGCTGAGGTTTTGCAAGTTGAACAGCCTAACTATTTCTTTTTAGTCAGTGACGAGTTCCAAAATTGATTTCTTTTGTTGCATGTGGTGTTCTGAGAATGCCAACATTATTTCATCCACCCGACAGTACAAAATGTTTCTTAAAATGCTTTTTTGAGCTTATGTAAAGATATATCTTCTTGGCAGTGAGTGGGTGCTTGGCAATCGAGATGATCTGGTCAAGGATATTGTCTCTGAATTGCAGCCACAGAATGGTGAGGTAATATTTATTTAGCCATTCTCTTAAGAGAACTGTTCAAGATAAAATAGCATATGGTCCATGATTATGCCACCCAGGTGAATGATATATTCTTCATTAACCATCTCACAAATGGAGCTCTGAATTGTTTGTAGACTGCTACATCTGTGTTCTATCTCTAGGTTCAGTTCTTTGACAGAAGACCATCCTATTCTTTTGATTTGCCTGCTATTGTGTCTCATATCATAAGCTGATGATTGAAGATCAGTTTTTACTTGTAAAACTCATTGTTTTAAGCAAAGTGATCCTGTAGTTCTGACATTTTGACAACTGATCACCTTATGGATAATGTTGTTGGCTGTTGCCAATACCTTTTGGTCAATGATCACTTTTCTGAATTTAATATTGTTCTTGTGGTCTAATAATTATTTAGTTCAAAGTTAGCAGCTTTCTGATATTATGGTGGATTCAAACATATCATATGATGGTAACATCTGATGTGATAATGGATAAGTAATTCATTCTGGATTTATTGATTATTAGCACTATTAATTGTTAGCTTCTTCCTCCTGCAGGAATGGTGGACATATGTGTGTCTTGGACCCTCTGATCCTCATCCGAATTGGCATTTGGGGATGCGAGGTACCCAGCACCGTGCTGTGATGTGGCGTGTATGGAAAGAAGGTGGAACAGGGTTTTTATATTGGGGTGCCAACTGCTATGAGAAGGCTACAGTTCCTAGTGCAGAGGTATTTGTTTGGCTTTTGATTTCCTTATAAACTTGAAAAATGCTCTTCATTTTAAATGCCCTTTTCCTGTTCTTTGCACTGCCTGAAAACAAAGTGTGTTTTATGAGCAGATAAGATTTCGCCGGGGTCTACCCCCTGGTGATGGGGTTTTGTACTATCCTGGTGAGGTGTTTTCATCTTCGCATCAACCAGTTGCTTCACTCAGACTAGAGCGCCTTCTTAGTGGCTTACAGGTGAGGCAGATTATATAATCTTTCATTTATTTGTTTTAAGACTAGAGTTTGGTTTCTTACTGAAGTGCTTCATTTGCCCCCCATTTCAAGATTGCACTATAGGAACAATATAGTTGCCTTTCTTTCACTTTTAATATTTGCCAGTTTCAATGGATTTATCATTCAATAAAATTGTGTAGCATATTCCTAACTCGTGTGTATATATCTATGTTCCCATTTTCATTTTCTTTTTGATTATATACATAGTTGTGTCTGGATGTTTTAGATTTGTCTCTGATACGAGTTTCATGTTTGGATGATTCCCAACCTCCCCTTGCTATGTTAGGACATTGAGTACCTGAAGCTGTATGCTTCAAGACATGGAAGAGATGAAGGGATTGCTCTATTGGAGAAGACAGGTGTGTATCTTGGTCCCGAACGTTACACATCAGAGCACATGCCAATCGATGTTATGCGGGGTGAAGTTTACAACTCTTGCAGGCCGTGAATATTTTACCTTCCCACCGAGTTCACTTGGTTTTTGTAGTTACATGTTAGTTCATAGAAACTTTTGTATTCTAAAAGATGAAATAATTGTGCAAACTGGTTTCAACGTTCGACACGTAGTCAAGCTCATGTCTATATAGTGCTTTAGTGGGGTGCTGAGGCAAAAGTAATGAGAGTGATGGGACATATTGAGAATCATTGCTTCTCACCTGCCCTAAAGATTCATCCTGGCAAGCAATCTCGTCAGCGTCTGGAATTGCCCTTTCTATATGTGCAGGAGACATTTTTCCTTCCAAATTGCCTCCATTATATATGGTAATTTTGTACTTCTGCTTAAAACGGTTGAACTTGAAGCAATAGTGGTATGCTATACGAGTTTCTTGCATGCCTGTGAGAGCCTCTGAATCAAATTCATTAGTTCACTGGAGAAGTAAAATCTAAATAAAGCGAATGTGCTATTCCATGGATTAAGTTTGGCTTGAAGTGTGCAATTCATATTTAACTTCATGTACTTTTTATCAGTACTTTTAGAGAGATGTGCTTGCTCTCTTGCTCTCTTGCTCAGTAAGAGTCGGGTTATGGGATAGTTGCTGTATAGCCAGAGAATGCAAAGTGTGCCCTGGTAACCCTACCGAATGTGGTTGGTGGTGTTTGCATCTTTAGATAATAGCAGATAAGAATGTTGGTTAGTGGCGCGTTAGAATTGATCACATTCATTTGCTGTTAATAGCAATAAAAAGTTCAAACAGTTGACTCCTCTCTTTCTCAACTACTCTTTCCCTCCTCCCCTCAAAATGTTGTAGAAATAAAATAGCCATTGACCCTTGCACTCAAAGGGAGCATCTGGCCCCACGATTTTCATAGTATCAGAAATAGCTAAAAATTGGCTCTTATAGAAATGGTGCACACACTTTTTGCAAAAGAGAAAAAGTTGGAGGGTGAAGGAGTAGCTGTGGGCATCAAGATTCGAGGTGCCTACTCGAATCAGAAAAGCAACAAAAAAATAAAGCAACTAAAAAGACAATCAAACTGGTGATGATTACCCGGGTACCTCTCATTTTTTTCTTTTTTTTTTACACTATTTTTGTTATGTGCTTTTCTCTTATGTTGCAACTGTTTTGTATTTTACTATCATATATATTTTCGATATGTTAGTATCTTGTTAAGAATAGATTGAATTTGAAATTGATTTAGTTGAACTTGTTTTTTCTAATTTGATACTAAACCATATTTTACCTTAAGGCTTAAATTGCTTGTCAATTTTAGAGAAAAGAGAACAGTGGTCCTGAGATAGAATAGAAAAGACCTATATTGGCTATTGCTCATGTGTTGAATTGGTAGAGCTTAGACTAGTAGAGTGGGGAGTGAAGTGTTCAAGAAATATGGTGGTCCATGGAAACTATCCAGCAAAGAGACGGTGGTTCCTTTACCACTATTTCTCTAGGAAAAAACAGCATCTACGACTTCTTTGAATATTCAATTAATACAATGTTTCAATTTTTTTTTCTGATTTCATCCATATCTTCAAGTCTAAACAAAAATTAAATATATATAATATGTGCGTGAGTGATATGTGGATAATTGACGAGTGGGACACAAAAGAAAAGAAATTCTTCACCTTTGCCTCCCCTATTTCCTGTTTGCAGATAACATTTAATTTTATCATGGCAAGTCATTTTCCAATTGGCTTTTCTTTGAACATAATCAAAGCTGATTTTGAATCTATTGTCTCTTCATTGTTGTTTTTTTAATATATAATATCAAACAGTAAGCATGTATGTATCTTTTTCATCTTTTGAGCCCTAATATTCATATAGATTTCTTCTTCTCTCCTCCATAAAATAATCATGATTTCACTGCAAGAAGATAAAGCTGGCTATCATTATCATATAAGTTGTGATGGGTCAACACCATAATAAGAATGTATAGAGATAGATTATTTGACTTTTTAGTTGACAGAGTACAATTAGCTTCTTTTGCAACCTATGGCATCATGGGTTCAATGAGTCTTTGCTTGCCACTTTTCTAAGTTTGGCAACCTTTCATTGTATTATCATTAATGAGCAACCTTAAAAAGGGATTTATGTTCACACTTTATGGCATATACAAGTAAGCTATTGTTGATGTATTGTTATTATTCCCCTTATTAAGCACTACTAATTATCATTAGCATACCCATCTAAACTCTTAATCACCATTATATGAACTTTGAAAGTCCATTGTGGGCCATGGACACGTCAAAGTGTTGTGGGTGGAAGCCAGAGTGAGTTATCAGCAAATTGTTGTTGTTGAAAAGTCCAAAATGCCCATACATGTTGCAATCATTTGAAGGACTCGTAGAACCTTACTTACTGCTACATAAAGAGGACAAAAAGTGAAATTACCTTTTCAATTAAAACCAAAACAGAAAAATTTTAAAAAAAATGGTTTTTTTTTTTTCAAAGTAATTTCACCATACAGCTGAACGTAGCCTCTTGAAAATGCATCCGGTTTTATCTTTGTAAGTGGCGATACCATCAAGCTGCAATGGACAGGGTAGCATCAAATCGAAGCCTTTCGGGACGTGAGGGAAGGGTGTAAGCACATGACGATTTGAAGGACCATTTGTCATCATTTCAGTATAGTACTGTAACGTACTTACCTACATATACAGACAATTGGCAATACTATTTTATCATCTCTAAAATGCCCTTGACATGCATCCTTTTTCACACAAATTGCCACTCCCTTTGCTTGCTCATGAAGATAAAGATTCACAAAACACTTTTCACATTTTTTTAAAAAACACATCATTTTTACGTCAGATTTTAGTATTAATTAATTTTAAAAATTATCTAAATAATAACGAAATATTAATTTTTAATATATATAATTTATAAAATATTTATAATTAATTATTTTTTAATTTTTCATCTCCAAATAATATTTTATCAAGGTGGATAATGAGTTAACTTTATAATTATTTTAAGATAGTATAATGTATACTCGGCCTTCTATAATTAATATGATTTGTCACTTTAATATATTAACTTACAGATTTATTATTCAACAATTAAATTTGTATAAAATATATTAGTATGTGCTAATATAATGGTATAATATATTTATCATTTGATGTATTTGTCAATTTTTTTATGTACTTATAAATTTTTTTATTTATAATTTTTTATCAATTAAAATTTTAAAATATGATATATTGATTTACTATTGTATGCCACATGTACTGATATAAATTTTAAAATTATATTTTTAAAAAATTTAAATATTAAAATAATAAAATTATAAATTAAAGTGTCAAACTGATAAAAAAAATATAAATAAAAACATTCATGAATGTATTATGCTTTTAAAGTAAGTAAAAAATAACTATAATTGTCTCCAAATAGTGTGCATCAGCAAAATATTTAGTAGTTGACCTTTATCTTTCTCAGATTTGACCTAATTTAAACTATTCTCTCTTTTATTTAAAAATTGAATATTTACATCTTTTAATTTTAGTTCTGTCAATACTTTAGTCATTCTGTTAATTTTTTCGTTAGTATCTTAATGAATAAAACATTTTACTCCCTCTATTTTATACAAATTAAATATTTTACTCCCTATATTTTATAAAAACTAACACTTTAATCCTTTTTATTTTAATAAAAAAATTATTATTCTTTAATTTTTAAATTAATTCATATTTAAAATCATAATTTTTACTAAATTTTCAACGATTACTCATATCCTTATCAATTTAATTTTAATTACAAAATTAAATTATAAATTTAATAATTCAAGAATTTTCATCAATTTTATTTTTTATTTATTTTTTATATTTGGTTTCATTAATTTTGTCTTTTTTTAAGCAATTAATTTTATATATCATTTTAGTTTTAGATAATACTAATTTTAATTGGAGTAAAAATTAATAAAAATAAGTAAAAATGAATATAAAATAAATTTATAGATATTTATAGATTTATTAAAATTACAATTTGACTTTTGAGTTAGTGTGAATTTTATATAATTCAAAAAAATATATTGATGGAGATATGTGTATATATCTAAAATTTAGTTACTATTTAAATTTTAAAAAATTAAAAAATTGAAGGACTATATTATTTTATTTTATTAGAATTTAGAGATTAAATTATTTTATTTTTATAAATTGAGAGAGATAAATTTTTTTTGATATAAAAAATCTAATAAAAATGTTAATGGAGGGACTTAAATATTAACGAAATTAAAATTAAAGGATGTAAATGTTTGATTTTTAAATAAGAGGGAGGAGAGTTGTAATTAGATTAAATTGAAGGATGTAAATGTTTGATTTTTAAATGTAATTTTCTCTTTATTTTATTTTATTTTATTTTATCTGTTGTGATGGAAAACCCCAAGCTGTCCTGCCTTGGCATGAGTAAACTACAGCCAAATCATGGACATAATTTTCTTTCTGTAAACACTGAATCAAAAGTACAAAAAAACAAATGCAGGACGATTAAACATAAAATAATATTCCTGGAAAATATATTTTTTAAAATTGTTTTGGTCTCACCTTGCTAGACGACAAGCACCGCCTAGTCCGATTTCTTCCGACAAATGTCAGCAAGTATCATATCAAGACACGTGTACGGTCAGCTTTGATTAAGCAGCCATGAGAATCCTTCTCTTGCAGTTATATAAGCTACCCCTTCACCTTTTAACTATGGTTAATTAATTAATTCAATTGCCGCCGCTTTAAACTCTTTTTTTTTCCTTAATTTTATTTATTTATTATTTATTTTTAAATTTACTTTCTTCTCTTTGTTCAAAATTATCTCTTGTCTCTCTCTCTTTGTCTCGCTTCTTTCATTTTTTTTCTCTTCTCCAGAGAAATGATGAGTATGAACTGAATTAGCTGCCTTTTGGGACTCTGAAGCTAGCTCCTCCGGTCACCGAGTCACCGACTGAGTTGAATCGGGCTTGCTTTCATTTCCGTGAACTTTATGTTACAAAAGCTAAAACTAGCTTCTTTTCTTAGTTTGTTGTTTTCTTTTTTCAATCTAACTAGGCAGGAAGCCATCAGAATCGTTCGCTTGATTTTTATATATAAATAATTCTTTCGCCAGAATTAGCTTGGACTTTGGAGTAGCTAAATTTTGCTGAGTTTTTTGCCATTTCTCTTGGTAGTTGAGCTTTTGAATCGAAACCCTAAAACTTTTTTTTTTTTTTATCTTCTTTGAAAGCTTAAATACATACAGATAGCTGGAAGGTTGTAGAGACCTTGAAGTTAGTTTAGTTTTGAAGAAAGATTATGTCTTTGAAAGAAATAGTATAATGGAGGTTGAGAATTGCTCACAAATGACACCTTCCGCTACTGCTTCTGGAGAAGAAGGCACGAGTACTGCTGTGTCTTCTTTTGGTAATCAACCAGGGCCACTTTCATTGCCGCCACCAAAAAAGAAGAGAAACCTTCCTGGAATGCCTGGTAAAATTAAAAAAAACCCCAAAAATCTCAAAAGACTTCATTTTTTGGTTTTAGCATACAGACAAACAATCTTGTATCTTGTCTTTTGTTTCAGATCCAGATGCTGAAGTAATTGCTTTATCACCAAAGACACTATTAGCGACAAACAGGTTTGTGTGTGAGATCTGCAACAAAGGTTTCCAACGTGACCAGAACCTCCAGCTTCACCGCCGTGGACATAACTTACCGTGGAAACTTAAGCAGCGAACTAATAAAGAGCCGCGCAAGAGAGTCTACGTATGCCCCGAAACATCGTGTGTTCATCATAATCCAGCTAGAGCTCTAGGTGACTTAACTGGTATCAAGAAACACTTTTGCAGAAAGCATGGAGAAAAGAAGTGGAAGTGCGAGAGGTGCTCGAAGAAATATGCAGTACAATCTGATTGGAAAGCCCACATGAAGACCTGTGGCACTAGAGAGTATAGATGCGATTGTGGGACTTTGTTCTCGAGGTCCTTGATTAATCTTTTCTCATTTCACGATTCTGACCTTAATATCATTATCATTATTATCCTTCTTCTGGGTCTTTCATGTTGGTTGGTTATTAATTGGTACCCTCGTTTTCTTTGGGCTTTAATTAGGAGGGATAGCTTTATAACGCACAGGGCGTTTTGTGATGCGTTAGCGGAGGAGAGCGCGAGAGCACAAACCCTAACTATTATGGGTAAGCAAGGGAACAACACCACCACTGTGAAAAGTGTGGTTGCTGTTGCATCACCGCCGCCTCCACCTCTCACACCTTCTACTACTGTGGTTTCTCCTGGTCTGTCAGCTCAAAGCTCAGGTAATTAGAATGTAGTTTGGTAGCGTGGTATTGTATTATGTTATAGTTTTTTAATATATACATTGCGTAGCTAGTTAGCTGTAAGTATAGGTCAAAACAAAGATTTGAAAGGTTGATCATATTCTAATACTGCCGAATTTGGTATTTTGTTAAGTGACTTTGTCTTCTCTTTTGTCTTCTTTTGGTGTGGATATTAGGCTTATATTTATAGAGAATAATAACCCAACAAATGCGTTTGGTGCGTGTATGTGGAGTATTATTGTTTTTTTTTTCTGGGTTGTTCACGAGCACAAGTTGAGCACACAGACAAGGTGAAAAAGCTCGAAGATCAAAAAGCTGGTGAAGGAGATTGGGAATTTGAGATATGAGACAAAGGACGCCATTATTGCTTTCTCGCTTTTACTTCTATATAAAGCTTTTTTTTTTTTTTGAGTTGGAGCTGTTAACTTCAGTAGCATAGCACATGCATCTTCTTTTATTATTCAAAAAGTACCTTTCTTTTTTACCATCACTTTCTTTGGTTTTAGGTTCTTTCTGCGCTCCACGTAGTTATTTTATTAAGCTTCATTTTTTCCTCGAATCTTGCTTTGGTTTTCTTTGTCTTATTCTTATTCCTGGTCACAGAGTTAGCAGAGAATCCAGTTACTGTTTCAGCAGCAACTCCACCACCCGCAGCAACAGCAGCAGCTGCATTCTTGACTGCCCCAGATACGAGCACCAACAACTCTACCAGCACGACAACCAGCAACGTATTTGCCAGTGTGTTGGCACCCTCAACAGCCGCAGCAATCTCACGACCAGCAGCAGCATCATCAGCCTCATTCTCCAATCTTCTTTCGGTCTTCACACACTCCGATGGCCCCACGACAATGCCAACGCCTAGAGCTATAGAACCTCCATCCTTGTCGCTTTCCTCTTCCCTTTATCTCTCCAACAATGGCTCTTCTCTATTTCCAGACCAAGAACATCCACACTACACTCAGTCTTCCCTACCTGCAATGTCAGCTACCGCATTGCTTCAAAAAGCAGCACAAATGGGAGCAACATCATCGAACACATCATTTCTCCGTGGTTTGGGTTTGCCAGTATCGCCTTGCAATGGTCAAGATGGCAATGGGAATAATCAATGGGATGTGAAGCCTGCAGATATCAATGCTGCCGGCCTAGGACTTGGACTTCACTCTGGGGATGTTATGATGGGTTCATCACCATTGTTTGGGAACAAACCGACCACGCTTGATCTTCTTGGGCTGGGCATAGGTGCTGGCTCTGCTGCTTTACTCAATTCCTATGGTGGAACCTTCAATGTTGGAGCAGCAGCAGCAGCTGCTGCTGTAGCCGCCGCGGCCGCTGCTTCTACTCCTGCCGCCCCATATGGAGGAGGAGGGAGTTCTGAAGAGACATGGGATGGCACAACCAAGAAAAAGCCAAAAGGGTAAGGATGGTGGCGTTAGATAGAGAGCACAAGTACTTCACCCAGGAATTTTAGCCACGGGTGAAACAATTTGATCTCCCTCTCTCTCTCTCTCTTTCTCTCTCAAATATTTATATATATAATATCTCTTGCTTTTCGTTTTTTTCTCTTGAAACCTTTTTGTTCCTGAATACGAAATGCCAAGAGAATTGTTCATAGAGTAGTAGTTTTTGAAAGCTAAGAGCAGTACTATATAAATATATATTTATGTATATCTCTTTGTAGTTTTTCTCTCACATATGTATACTTTTTGGTCATCTTGTTAAATTTTGGGAAGGCCTCATGAAATATGGGATGCAGGAGTCTACAGTGAAGTTCAGTATGGTCTTCTTAGGGTGAATTATGATATATAAGGGGCATTGGCATGTATTAACCTGTTTCTTTCGGTAGAATAAAAAAACATTAATTGGATATTAACCGCATGGTCAAGAGAATGAGCATTGAATTGTGGGGGTCCCAAACAGTGTTTAATGCAATGAAAGTGATAGATGAGGATAGTGTCTTAATTGTGTGGAAAAAAAGTAATTGTCAAAATGGAGGTCTGGCTGTCAAATATAGTAACTGAGTTGAGTGTGTGAGAGTTTGTGAAAAAAAGAGGGAAAATTTAATTGATGGTCAAAGTTGCTTGCTGTGTGCATTCAATAAGGTGAGTTGGCATGGCAACTGCCTTACTATAGGTCTGTCTCATTGTGGTCCATGGGAGAGCTAGTGGCTCTACTAGCTACCTGCTCTTGCCAGCTTCAGCTTAATTATTGTCTTTGAATTGAGAATTTAATGGTCTATACATAATTAAGATTTGAGAATATTTTGGAAGAGAAATTTTGATTGGATAGTTTTCGACTTCTGACATGTTCTCGGAAAGTAATTTATTATATTTAAATCACATTTACTTAGGCTATGCTGGGGAAGGCGGTTAAATGGATATGTGATCATTTAAATTTTGATTTATTTTTTTTAGATGTTAAATTTTAATTTGTATATTTTTAATAATTAAATTTTAATTTAAATATTAATTTTCAGTTATCTGATGGTAAAATGCTAATGGGTTACCGATTAAAGAACATTTTTAAAATATTTTGCACATTAATTTTCAGGTCAGCTTTGATTTTAAATGCACATATATTTATTAAATTTTAATTTTATTTTAATTTACATATTTAACTTTAATTTATATTTTTTTAATATTAAATATTTTATTTAAATTATAATTATAATTTAATCATTCCTAATTTTAATAAATAAATTATTTTCATCATATTAATATTTAATATATATAAATTTTAGATATATTTCAATTAAATTATATGTAAATATTTTATTTAAATTAAAATTACAACTTAATTAGTCTAGTTCTACAAGTAAATTATTCTTATCATATTAATGTTCAACTTTTTAATATTTTTAATATACATACAATTTGGATATATTTTATATTTCAAAAATTTATAATATTAATATATATAATATTTTAAAAATTAATTCCTTAATTAAATTAATAAAAAATTAAAAATATTTTAAAATATATATTTTTAAACTTTATTTATTTAAAAAGTAAAAAATATTAAAGAAAATAAATTAAAATATTAGAAAGTTAAATATTAATATGACTAGAATATTATTAATATTATATAAACACAAAATATAATAATTTTATTCATTTAACTAGATTTTAAAATTAATTTAAAAAAAATTATATATTAATATTATAATTTTTGAGATAACATATATATATAAATTGTATGTATATTAAAAATATTAAGAAGTTAAATATTAATATGATAAGTAGGGCTGAATATCGGTCGGTTTCAGTTCAAACCGAACCAAACTGACAAGTAAAAATATAGAAAATTTCAAACCAAAACTGAACCGAATATATATTAGAACCGAGCTGAGTCGAACTAATTCAGTTCGGTTTGGTCGGTTAATAGATTTATCAATTTTATTTTTTGAAATAATTTCTAAAATTTTTATTTATCCATTTAATATTTTTTTTGTAAAATTTATTCATTAATAATATAACTGTAAATATTTTTTTTTGCTTATAATCTTAATATTTGCACATATTTTTCTAAATAATACATTTTATATATTTTTTTATTATATATATAAATATTTCGGTTTTCAATCGGTCTCAGTCGGTTAGACCCTAAAACCGAACCAAAAACCGATAACAGTATTTTACCCATCAAATGAATCAAACTGAACCAAAATTTTCTGAACCATTTTGAGTAAACGGTTTGGTTTAGTTCGGAAATTTCGATTCGATCGGTTCTTGCACACCCCTAATGATAAACATAATTTACTTATGCAATTAGGTTTAATTAAATTATAATTTTAATTTAAGTAAAATATTTGTATATAATTTAAATAACATACAATTTAATTTTAATAAAAATATATCTAACTTTTATGTTATTCAAATGTTAAAAAGTTAAATATTAATATGATAAGAAGAATTTACTTGACAAAATTAGAATTGATTAAATTATAATTATAATTTAAATAAAATATCTTATTACTGACAAATACAAATTAAGTTGAGTATCCGAATTGAAACAAAATGAAAGTTCAGTGACCATATGTGCATTTAAAGTCAAAGATGACGTAGAAAATATTCTAAGAATATTTTTCAACCGGTGACCACGTCAGCACTTTACTACCAGGTGACTGGTAGTTAATACTTAAATTAAAGTTTGGTTATCAAAAAAATACAAATTAAAGTTTGATACCTAAAATAAAACAAACTGAAAGTTGGGCGACCATGAATGCATTTAACCCCAGTAAATATATTATAGTATACAATGAGTATACTTTTGATATATTGTTTGTTTCAATGAGTATACTTTTAATATATTGTCCTTTTCCAATGCATTTCAAAACATCAAAACAAACGAAAATGTAATTATAAAATTGCAATCCAAAAAAACTTCAAATAAACAAAAACAAACACTGAATTTAAAAATTCATTAAAATAAACAAGTATTCATTAAAACAAACAAATATTCAACAACTATGAAATCTTCTTAAAAAAAGCTATTATGCAGTAGAAAATTCACTTAACAAAGAACTCATAGTTATGAAATATTTAGCTTAATAATTAAAATTTGAATCCAAATTGCCTTACCTCTCTATTGAGGTTGATAGTTAATTACTAAAAAAAAGAAAAGCTAATGTTTTTTTTTAAAAAAAAGATAATCATGTTAAATATTAATATGGATTGATAAATGAGTTATATAATATTAATCACATTAAATCATAAATTTGAATGTAATATAAAATTAATATACTTTTATTTTTTTCTTCTTTTTGTTAAGAACTCCCATAAATATTGCCAGCAAACGATCTACCTACCTTGAACTGGGATGGATTTCGAACCAAATATAAAAGTAGCTTCATTCACTATTTGGTCATATATATCAGGTTCAAGACTAAGAATTTTTTTTTTTGGAAAGTACCTCTAATTTTCCACTAGTTGAATACATAATATCACCTCTAAATTTATACCATTAACTTTTAAAATTTTTAATATTTTTTATTTTTATTAAATTATTATTTTAAATTTATTTTATTAATACGATACACAAATGGATAAATATTTGATTTCAAATAATTATAAATCCATAAAAATTAAAATTTTTCAAACTAATGAAATTAAAATTAAACATTAATATAAAAAGTTAAAAATATTTTTCTAATGATATTATCTCTTTTAGTTAAAATTTATTTATATATAAGCAAAATATATAAACAAATTCTTGAGGAAAAAGAATTTGACAAGAGAGGTATACATATTTTGTACGGGGTTTCAAAAGATCTTACACTTCCAGGACTTAGAGTCGGGGCAATATATTCTTACAATGAAAACGTTTTGACTGCTGCTAAAAGGTTAACTAGATTTTCCTCTATATCTGCTCCAAGCCAGAGGCTGCTAGTTTCATTGCTTTCAGATACAAGATTTTCCTCTATACCTTGAACCTAGCTATAAGTGAAATCCAAGATATTAAATCCCTTAAATATGGAGGGGAGATTTTAAACCTAAAACTCCCCACTTTGTGTGGCAAAAGATCATATCATTTGGTTCACTCCGCAGGGTAAAAAGGGAAACTTGAGTTGTGGGATAAGCTGTTGAATATTGCAAAGATTAATGTAACTTATGCGTCAGTCTGATTGAATAATTTTTTTTAATAACTGTGAGATTACGGGGTTTATTGTACAAACGGTATCATAATTTTGACTCATATTTTAAAATAGTACCAGATTTTTAATTTTTTTCTTTTCGTTCCCTAAATTTTTTTTTTCAGATCATAGTCCTTTAATGATTTCCGATCAAATTTAGCATACGTGGCAGTCTGAATAAATATATTTTTGTACATTGGCCATGTAAGCATCCAATTAAGCAGCCTAATCATCTTGTGGACTCTATAAAATAAAATTTGGTAAAATTTTATTTTATAGGGCCAACAAGATGATTAGGTTATTTAATGGGATGTTTATATGGCGAGTATACTAAAAACATGTTTATTTCGGCTGTCACGTATGCTAAATTTGATCAGATATGTTTAAGGTACTTTAATTTGTAACAAAAATAGAAATTGTGGTACTGAAAAGAAAAAAAATAAAATTTTAGTAACTGAAAAGAAAAAAATTAAAAATATGGTACCATTTTAAAATATGAGATAAAATTATGATACCAACGATATAATAAACCTGAGATTACGAAAAAAAGGAGTCAAACTCATGATTTCAATCTTATAATACTCTTTACATCAGCGGCTAAACTATAAAGGGAGCATGGCATATATAAGCACCATTTCTTTCACGGTCAAAAAATAAAATTTTAATAACTGGAAAAAATTAAAAATATGATATTATTTTAAAATATGTGATATAATTATGATATCAACAGTATAATAGATATGAGATTATGAAAAATAGAAGTCAAACTCATGATTTTAATCTTATAATACTAATCACGTAAGCCGCTAAACTATGAAGGGAGGAGGGCATATATAATCACCATCTCTTTCACTGTCCACTTCTGTCTTTAATGTCCACATATGTACGTTTCCATGAGGTCCAAATCATCATTAAAAACTAGTAAAATCAACTTACATTTCAGGTTAGATGGATAAACGAAGACTAAACAACAAAACAGATAGTAGATTACTGATTTAAATGAATAATTAATTAAATATCAAATTGATGAATAATATTTTTCTTATTAATGAATCACATTAGTCATAAATTTAATTTTATAACTGAGCTACCAGCCAATCTGCTCATGAGTTATTCAGAATTCACTTTGATATTAGATATTAAAATTTATTTAATAAATAACTCAAGTAGAAAATTATTTATATATAAATATATTAATTCTATGATTATAAAAGTTAAATAAATTAAATTAAAGATTTAAAAGTTTAATTAAAATTAATAAAAATAAAAAATGTCAAAATTATTATTATTATGGGGTTGAGGGGTACAACTATTGCAATTGACCACGTTCTACTAAGTAAATAGCCTTACAAATCTCCTAAAAATAGACTAATAAGACCACCAATCAACATAAAAGGGACACATTAGAGAGAATTTTATAATGACTCTAGCTTTGATAAATTAGAAAGTCAAATTAATAATATCAAATCATTTAAGGTTTACTATGTACTATTAAGTTTTAGTTTTATCCCTTTAATTAAATATTAAATTTTTATTGGTTTTTCATTTCAATTCATTAAAGGTCAAGACTACTCTGGAAGGAAAAAGGAAAAAAAAGAGGAAAAAAGAAGAAGGACGGGAAAAGAAAAGATTAAAAGCATTAATAAAAAAGAGAAAAAATGAAAAAAGAAGAGGAGGAGGAAAAAAAAAAAGAAAAACATAAAAATTAAAAAAAGAAAAGAAAAAACAAAAAATCAATTACACAACTTATATGTTACACTTTCTTTACCAAATAAGATTACCCATTTAATCACTACACATGTATAATTGTTACTCCTAATAATTAAACTTGTAACTGATATACTCTATTACTTTAACCTTGATTCAAATGCACCTTATAGATAGGATTGGGGAAAAAAAAATATTAAATTGCATTAAAATTTTAGTTGAGGGTAGGGTAAAAGGTTTTTAATTTTTTTTTTGTTGAAAAAATAAAATTTTCATTTTTTATTATTTTATATGTATTTATATATTACTCGTCTTCTCTTTTTTCTACATTAATAAAATACAAATCAAATCTATAAAAAAATTTATAAATCAATTTAATTGTTTTATGGCGATTTTATTATTTCTATCTTTTATTTACAATTTTAATCATGTTATTGTCACTTGTTTATATTTTGTATTTTCAATATTTTCATGTCAATTCTTATAAGAATGTTAATAAATTAATCATATTAGTACTGATTGAATTTGTTTTCATCATTTTGAATTTGATATATTATAAATCTTGATCAAATAATTAGTATATGTTTTTTTGTGATTAGTTATAAACTAACTATCATAGGCAATTTTATTTTTTTAAATTTTTATTCTATTTTTTATCAATTATATTGTATAAAAAATATATATATTTTTTGTGTAGGAATATATACATAAATATTATGTGGCTTTGTTATCATAATTTTTTTTTAATAATTTTTTAATTATTTGATACTTTAAAAATTAATTTTACTAACAAGTTAAAAAAATCAATTACATAACTTATGTGCTTTATTTACCAAAAAAGGTTAACAATTTAATTACTGCACATGCAATTATTACTCATTTAATGATTACACTTGTAATTGTTATATTCTATTATTTTAACCCCAATTCAAATTCAAATGCACCTTGTAGATAGGGTTGGGAAAAAAAATCAAATTGCATCAAAAATTTAAATTGTATATTATTAAAATTATACTAAACAAAATAGTCTTAGTTTTTTTTATCTAATCAAATCCAATTAGATAAACAATTTTGGAACAATTTTAGATTTTTATAGATCTCTGAATTGAGAAGTGAAACAGAAAATATATACATTTATAATGTATGATAAATAAATTAATTTTTATATGTAAATCAAAAACATAATATATAATGTATAATTATTATTATGTTGAATGAATATAAAATAAAATTATAACTAAATGTAAATGTAATGAATTAATTAAAATTTGCATATTAGAATATCTAAACACTAGTTTAACTAAAAAAAAAATGATGTATTAAGTTGTAGTTTCTCAAAAAGTGTATCAAGTAAATTGAAAGTAGATATTTTTCATACTTTTTAGATGAATTCTTTTTTTTGTGAATTTTTAAAAATTAATTACGATTTAGATTTATTTTCTCAAAAAAGTACTAAATAAATTGTTTGTATATAAATGTAGTTATTTAGTAATGAAAGTGTGTAAATTTTTAAATATTCATTTCAAACTGTATTTACTAGATTGTTATAAAAGATAAAAAATTATGTACCGAAAAATCCAAAAATGGAATAATACAGGATGAAGATTTCCAAATTTGGTTTGGTAGTGGAAATTTTACTTTTAATTTTTTTTCAAATTTAATACAGTTTTAGAGGTTTTTCAATTTATATATTTCTCTAATCTGTGTTCGTTCCTAATTGTTAAAAAAAAAAAAAAATCATCAAGAAGCCCCTGAACTTTGCTTATTTTTAATTTTAGGTTTCTCAAGTTCCATTATTGTATAGATAGACCCTTCAACAACATGGATTACCATTTTCAGATATCTCCTTAAAAAGTATATATTATTCACCCCTAACTATATGAAGAAAATTAATAAACAAATAAATTACGAAAAATCAATTTAAATTGTATTAAAGGTTTTGTTTGTTTTGGTTATTTTACTCCTCAAATATATTTGGCTTATTTTTGTATCAGAAAGTCAAGTGTCATCATTACACTATTTTATATATATAATTGAATGTGCTACTATGTTTGCCACAAATCTTCACATTCCTCTAAACCAACCATTTTAGTGTATCATACAAAATAAAGGACACCAACCTCTTCTCTTTAATCAATGTGGTACAAAAGATATTAATCTCTTTATCAACCAACTAATATACAAACTATACATATAACATGGACGCCAGATGGATGGGAGATGAACAATGGGGCTAATATCTGAGGTCTTCGTTTTGCATATGATATGTTACGTGTAGTTAAGAATGTATGCTATATTTTGAGGTTGTCTTTGTTAGGGGTGTGCATTTTCCGACCCAACTGAGTAGACCATTCAAGCTGAACAAAAAATGCGACGCCGGTTCGGTTACTGAAATACAAAGAGGGCGGTTCGGTTCAAGAGTGGCTTAATTTCGGATTTCGGAAGGTCGGATCGGGGTGGATATCAAGTTATTTGACTCGTCCGAATTTCCAAAATCCTCATTACTAAACGGTGCCGTTTTAAATATTAGGGTTGCTATATATAAACCCCTTTTACACTAACCCTAAATCACTTTCCTCTCACTGCTGCTGCCCTTCCAGAGACTTCTCCTCTCCCTCCCTCTCGTTTCTTCTTCTCTGTTCTTTATAGTAAACCTTAAACCTAATTTCTCCAATTTGTTTTCACTCTTTAAATTAAACCTAAACCTAATTTCACATCTTTTCGTCTCTTCTCTCCCTCTTTGTTTTGAGTCTTAGCCTCTCAGAGGCTCCCATGTCAAACGGGTTTAAAGCTTTAGTCTCATCTTTATTAGTTTTCATAGATTTTTTTAAATCTCCATAGTTTATGAGCTTGAGTGACAGAAATCTTGTTCGATTGTTGATTTTATTTTGATTTTGTTAAAGGCAGTGTGCAAAATTTTATTTTTTTCACACTTTTAGTGTCGATATGTGCATGAATCTCATTTCTGATGTGAGATGTTAAGGTGGAAGCCAGTAAGTCACTCCTTTGACGCTTAACAAATATAAAATCAACAAGCAAAGTCTCTAAACCCTTTGCATGTGATTTGGTAAGTGGTAACAACTATCTTTTTTATAGATCAGTCTGTTTTTTTATAGATCGGTGTTCATATTGAACTGATATGTGTAAAAATTTTATTTTTTATTTAAAATGTATTACTATTTATATTTTTTCTATTTCATATTTTTATAACGGTCTACTCTATTATTTATTTGATTTTTCATATGTATAAATAATATATGTTTTATAGCTTTTAAAGATTTTTCATTTGATTTGAATCATTTGATTACTCCTTTTGTATTTTATTTTATAGACCTTGCAGTTGTATAAATAATATATTTTTTACTATATTTTTTATATTTATCTTTGAGATTTTATATTTGTTTAACATATATTTTTTTATGTCATAGATGATAGATCTATTTAACAAAAAAAATTGATTTAAAAAAATAATTTACTTTTTTTTATTATTGCTCTCAATTTGTTGTTGTATCCTATCATTGCTTATATTGTGTTTTGTTGTTCATTTGTTGATTGCATCATGCGTGGAACCTTTTCAAAGTGTAGATCTCAAATCGAGATCTAAGGTGGAAGCTGACCTGTTAATATAAACTTTATAAAGTGGAAGCTGTTGGTGATCTCTAATTATTCTGTCACTTAAATTTGGTTCAAATAACAATCTCTGTAAAGGTATTGTTATAAATTTTTGTGTTTTATGTATGATATTTGATTTACTTTTTTATTAATCTTTTGTCTATTTAATGGGAACTCTACTAATGATCTATGGTATATTTTTGTGTTTGTAGATGGACACTGCTGCTGGTTCTAGTAGTGGCAGTGGAAACCCTGTCCCTGCTGCCATTGCCATTGCTGCTGACCCACCTCAGTAGCCAACTGTGGAAGTAGATAAGCAGGCTAAATCTCTTGTGAAAAAAAAAGGAAGGAGATTGAACCCCGTTCTAAGGCATGGGAGCATTTTGAGAAAATCAAGGAGGGCAAATATGTGAAAGCTAAGTGTCTCTATTGCTCTAAAACATTTGAGGCTAATTCCAAAAAGCATGGCACTTCTTCTATGAGAAATCACATGATAACTTGTACAAAAAACCCTCACCCAAAAGAAAATAGGCAACAACTTTTAACTTTTCAACCTGCTTCTAATTTGTCTGATAAAGTTAGTGTGCTTGGTACTTGGAAATTTGATCAGAATGATATTAGGAATGCACTCACTAAATTGATAATTATTGATGAGTTACCATTTAAGTTTGTGGAAGGTGATGGTTTTAAAAGATTTATAGAAGTTGCATGTTCTAGATTTAAAATTCCATCAAGATATATAATCAGTAGGGATTGCTATTCTCATTTTATTGATGAGAGGTCAAAATTGAAACTGTTTTTTAAAGAACATTGTGAAAGAGTTAGCCTTACAACTGACTCTTGGACTACCATTCAGAGAATAAACTATATGTGCATAACTACACACTTAATTGATGATGATTGGAAGCTTCATAAGAAAATTATATCTTTTGTCCCGGTCACGTCACATAAGGGGGAGTACATTGCAAAGGCAATTGAGTCATGTTTGTTAGAGTGGGGGCTAAAAAATATTTTTTCAATTACACTTGACAATGCTTCTGCAAATGAAACTGCTGTGAGTTTTTTGAAAAAGAAACTTTTTAGTTGGGGACAAGTTCAGTGAGATGCAAATATGTGCACATGAGATATATTGCACATATTTTGAACCTTGTAGTTAGTGAGGGGCTTAAGGAGTCCAACATTTCTATTAAGAGGGTAATGGAGGCAGTTAGATGGATTAGAAATTCACCATCTAGTTTGAACAAATTCAAAGAATTTTCTAAGTTAATTAGCAGTGAAAATAAGACTGCTTTGTGTCTAGATGTGCTAGCAAGATGGAACTCTACTTATTTAATGTTGCACTCTACTTGTTTATATGAAAAAGTCTTTGAAAGATTTGATGAATGTGAATAAGCTTTTAAAGCTGATATTGGTGATGAAGTTCCTACTGATATTGATTGGATTGCTGTTCAACAACTTATTGCATTTCTAAAAGTTTTTTATGAAATGACCCTCAGGATTTTTAGTTCCTTATATGTAACTTCCAACACTTTCTTCTTTGAACTATGTGATCTCTTCTGTGTTTTTGAATGACTGGATGAAATCTGATGATCCATTTAAAAGGTCAATGGGTTTATCAATAAAAGTTTAATAAGTATTAGGGTGATTCAAAAAAAATGAATTTATTAATCTTTATTGCTAATGTGCTAGACCCTAGAGATAAGCTAGAATTTATGGAGTTTTCTTTGGCAAAATTATACGGTCAATCAATTGGTGGAAACTTGTTTTCTACTGTGAAATTTGCTGTGTATGGATTGTTTGATGACTATATTACACTCTATGCATCTGCTACTCCTGTTAATTCTACTACTCAAACTTGCACATTATCTACTTCTAGTGAGACTGTAATTGTTGCTTCTTGTACATCTAAGTTTTCTTTGTTAAAAGCTCAATTTAAGAATCAAAAGTTGGAGTTTGGAATAGGTGAAAGCAAATGATCTGAATTGGATATTTATTTGAGTGAGTCAACTTTGGAGGAAGAGGGGCCTTTTGATTTGCTTTGGTAGTGGAAGCTTAATGCATATAGGTTCCCAATTCTTTCCAGATTGGCTCATGATGTTTTAGCTGTACTTATCTCCACAATTGCATCAGAATCTGCATGTAGTACTGGTGGTAGGGTCCTTGATGTGTTTAGGAGTTCTTTGACTCCTAAAATTGTAGAATCTTTGATTTGCACACAAGATTGGCCGAGGAAGCCTAATCAGCCAATCAACATTGAGGAGACAATAAAAGATTTAGAGAATTTGGAGAAGGGTACTAATAGTCACTCACTGCATTATTCTTTACTTCTCTTGTCTTTGTTCATTTGCTTTTCATTTTTGTCTGCTTACTAATAACTCAACTTCTTCTATTTTATGTACAGATTTACCCCAAGTAGGCATTGGGCCTACTGTTGCATCATTAGGTTCCAAATAATTATAACTATACATGGCAGTAATTATGCTGAACATTTCATTTTAATTTTGCATATGACCCTCTTGAGAACTTGTTACATATTGACTGCTGGATTCTTTAGTGACCACTACTTGGTGTTCCTAAGTTTAGATGTGTTGCAATTTGGTTTGCAACAGCTCAGAATGATGCTGATATTTTTTTTATGTTTGTTGGCTATTGTTGAGTTGTTGTGCCTGATTGTGATGCACAACTTTGGTGTGCCTGATTGTGATGCACAACTTTGGTGTTGTTGCATACTTGATGCATATAGTTGTGATGATGCTTCCACCGTTCTTTCTGATTATATTAGAATGCTTGCCTCTATTTCTTTAGTGACTATCTTTTTATTGTTGCCAGAAATAAGGCCACATTTTTTTTTTGTGAATATAAAACTTAGCATCTGAGCCCTTTTACATTTGAATGTGTATATGTAGGGGTGTGCATTTTCTGACTGAACCAATTTGTCATTATTGTTGTTCTTTGAGGCTGTGATGATGCTTCCACCAATGTTGCTAAGTTTTTAAGAATGTTTTAGCCTGTATTTCTTTGGTGACAAATTATTTGTTACTGGAAATATTCACTGGCTTTCATTTTTATGTGACTTGATAACATTATAATCTGAGCCTCTCTTAATTTGTTCTTATTTTAATTTTTTTATTATTAATTATATTAGTTGTACTGATTATATTTACTAATTATTTACATTGATGTGCAGAAATTGTTCATATTTTTTGCAGATCTACTAATCCAGTCTGGTTCTATTATTTTTTGTTGAACCAGTCAAACATTTGAGCCTCAAGCCCTCAACACAACTCAATTTGGATTTTTTTTTTGTAAGTAATTGAGTTATTTTGTAAATTTAGGTAGAAAAATCATTAATATGTAATCAGTTAATATTTTTAACTGACTTTGAGGCATTTTTTTTTGTATTTAAATGCATATATATACATATGCACATAATAGGTAGTTGCACATTCACATGAATATTGTAAAAGAATGAATGTGAGAAATGCTTATAATTTGAATTTTATTCAAATAATTTAGCCCAGCCTAATTAGGCCCAACCGTTTTTTGACTTGCATTAACCGATAAAATTTGGTCTTCTGAACCGAAGGATTTTTAATCCTTTTCGGTTCGGTTCAATTACAATTTTTACCTTTCCAAATCTAATCGGATCTCAGTCATGTCCATCTAACCCGCCCGATGCACACCCCTAGTCTTTATAACATCCTTTGGGTAACCTTGTGTTGCTTAGTGACATAGAAAGGGTAGCATTAGAAAGTGCACGTACACTTTGCAAGAAAATGATAAGGATGGGTTAGAGGTGCAAATTATGATTAATCGCATCTTTTGTCTTGAAATGAGAACAACAACACTAATTGCTATCCTGAAATGAGGAATTTGGTAAAAGAATTAAATCATAGTTTAGTTTAGTTAAGTTAGTGAAAATCAAGTTCAGATAGGAAAAGAAGAAAACTAGAGACATAAATGGAAAACGTGATGGTTGTTCTTTTTTTTTTTTGAACAACAATAGGATATCATTAATTAGCAAATATAATTACATAAGAAGGTATAACATTGAGGCCCAGTACAAGGAAAATTGGTGAACAAAGGCCATGAACAAGAGTGAGGTCCAAAACTATTACATCTCAACATTAGGGAAACCCTAATGAGTTGAGAAAACCATAAAGGCAGCCTTCTTGAAGAGGCGGCAACAACCGGGTGATCTTTTACCTGATGCTTGTCTTCGTTCTGATCTTGCTTAAGCTGAGAAGATCTTGGATTGACAGAGATTAATACGTCCAAGTTAAAGAGAAATAGCTGTAAGTTAGGAATCAACCATCTGACAGGAGAAGATAGCCTCCTCCTTAGAACAGAGTAGCAGCAACACAGATCAAAGGGATTAGTTTGAACAACAAACATCTCACTGTAAAGAAAGAGCAAAGTCCTTGCGAGACAATAGAAAGTAGATTTGATATGACTTCTACACAAAAAGTGGATCAGACCACACAAAAAATGGATCAAACCACACATAGACAAACAACACAAAGATAACATGCCTATCTAGACTATCTATGGCTATGATTTAGATATGAAACTAGAAAGTAAAGAGAATATAGAACATGGGATAATTACCGGTTTAAAAACCAGTAATCAAGGTGATGGTTGTTTGAAAAAAAAAATGTAAAATGTGATTCAACAGTTGAGGGAAATAGAAAATCATCTAGATTGGCTAAGAATATTAAACAAATTAATTTTGCCAGTGATTTTTCAGTCTAACAACAGTAATGAATAGTCGGATAATTTTGACCCAGTATTCAAGTTTTTTTTAAACTACTTATAATCTTTAAAGTTCATTAAACTCTAATTATATCAATTTAATCTTAACAGGATTAAAAAAAATATATTCAAATAATTAATTTAACACGATTACTTAGATCATTACTTAAATTAATTATGATGGTCGTAGTATTCAAGTTTTAGGTATCTTTTAATATAATATTCAAATTTCAATTTGTTATTTAAAAATTTTTCAATTTTAATTTTAATCCCACAAAAATTTTCAAACCGAGTGACGCTTCAATAGAATATTAAAATGGCATCTGTCTGATCATATTTTTTCATTTTATTCATTTGATAAAATTAAATTTACTTTATTTTTTTCCCTACGTTTTCTCAATAATTAAACATATTACAACAGCAAAATTAAAAATGACCCAACGTAAAGTGTGGATTGTTTGGGTTGTCTGTGGATGATTAGCCAGTAAAGATAACAACGATGTTGATTTTGTGGGGAAGTATACATTCCACAGCACAAGTCTTTAGAACCTTGAAGATCCATCAAGCTGGCCTGTAACTTGCACGTTGAATACTTTGGCGAGAGAATTGATAACCCATAAGTCCTTTTTGAAAGATAACCCATAAGTCGATCAACTTGAAAATGAAAGAAAATGAAAGGAAGGAAAATATGATAAATAATTGAATTCTCACATAATCTTGCATCACAACTTTCACTTCATCTTATAAATTTTTGTGGGTTGGCAAAAGTAAAAATATTTAAAATTTAATATTCTTTTTAGTTAATTTTTTTCCAGATAATTTTTAAAATTATATTTTCTTGATACATTTAAAAAAATTATTATTTTTCCTAAATATTAATTCTAAAATTGAATTTAGAATGAATTTTTTAATAATACTAATAAAGATATCGTGAAATATAAAGTTCGATTTAATTATATTTATATTAATTTATAAAATTATTTCGATCTAATTAAAAAAAAAAAACTGCTTCTTATTATATATATAAACCACTGATATTCAGGTAATTTGACCTATTTATTAATAAAAAGTAGTTAAAGAAAAATTAATAATTGAATCTTATATTAAAAAAAAAGAGAATTGTCAATGAGAAAGTAGTTAAATAGTAACTCCTCTCTAAAAATATCTTAAAGTGTATAGTTTAATTTTTACCATCATCAATTTAAAAAAGAAAAATTATTTTCTATTATATACTCCATTAAAATTTAGGTGGTGTGAAATTTTTATTAAAAAAAAATTAATTTTACAAAATAATGGTTAAAGGAAAATCAATAATTGAATTCTGTGGGGCTACTAATTAACGCGGCCAGTGTGATCACTCAGAAATCAAAAATCAAGATGTCATTTGTTTGCTTTATTAGCTTTTTAAGCCTCAGGCGTGAAATAACGTGCTTCTTGGGACAAGTTTGTCAGGAGAAGAGTAAGAAGACTAAGAAGAAGAAAATGCAGCCATAGATCATATTCACCCACCAAACAAATCAATACTTATAAAAACTCAAATAATCAAGTGTGCCACTCGTGAAATACTAAAGTTTATAATATTGTGCATTTTTAAAAAGAAAAAGAAAATAAAAATTTAACTCTCAATATATAAATATTTTTAAAAAATATTATTCAATTTTCGATTAATATTGTACGTATAGATATCCAAATTCGGTAACTGTTTTTTTTTCTTTTTTCTTTCTTACATGTACATGTGATTCAATTAAACAATGGTTTAAAGACAAACCAAGTCAATTTTTAAATTTCTTTTTTGAGCATGGTCGATTTTCATATGGTAACATGTTTTATCTTAAAAAGAAATTAATTTATCGAAGAAAGCGAGTGGGCACATGTGCATTCGGAAAATTGAATAACATGCACATACATGTGCAAGAAGAGATTGAATAACACATGGAACAAAATTGTACTTTTTCTTTGAAAACTAATATCATTCAAGAGGCAAGCCAACCTATTAGTCAAAAAAAAGAGACAAGCCAAACGGCTTGAAGAGAACAAGAGGCAATTACTTCCCCTAAATCATGGTCTACTTGTTAGTGATATGTCCAGGCCAATTATGTAATGAATATATTTTGATTTTGTCATATTTTTATTTTATTAATAAAGATACATTTTTATTATTATTGGCTAATTCTAATATTATAATTGATTAATTAATTCTACTAAAATCATTAAGTACGTGACTTGATAGTAAAAATCTTAAGTGATACTTGAATTCTAATCTAAATATCCCTAGTCGATTATTGTTGTGGGAACAATAATGAATAAAGACTAGTACGAGGTTAACTGATGATTATGATTTACTGATGATTATGATTTACTGATCAATTATATGAGATATTAAGTCAAACTTATAAGTGCATATTTGGAGAAATGATGTACTGGATTGACCCATATAAATTATTGTCATAGGTAATTCTCATTATAATAGTACTATTTGAGTCCTCTGACCTGAAATCACTATGGTTTCCTACATGATAAGTTTTATATTTTAACACATCCCTACGCCATCTTTAACCAAATGGTAAAACATGTTGTGATTGGATATAGAATGAGTTGTGTGAGGGATGTGAGTGGTTAAGATGGAATTTGTCCCTCAGTTATTTTGAGAAGATATATGTTGGGCACCTTGATGAGTTAGACTGAAGAGAAATACATGGTCATGCTAGAATGATAAAGAGTTATCAGTATCAGTCTACTTGGGATCAAGAAACAATACGATTGAACAATATAAGGATGACATAATCCATGCCTTATGTTCAATCAGGATATCATGTGACAAAAGGACTATAGTATAAGCTGTATATTAGGTTATGTCGAATTATCGACCTTCACATAACTTAGGTGGTTATAATATCTTGCTAGAGGCCAATTATGACTTGTGGGCTAAAATGAAAATTTTGGGCCCACTGCCAATGTTATGTGAACCTACATGGTTGTACACTTAGAACAGGTCCAAAGCATACTTGGGTTAATTAGCCCAATAATTATCTCTATGGAAGATTATATATATATATATATATATATATATATATTTACCTATTTCCTAATTTATTTAAGGTAAGAGTTATCTAAATAAATAGGAAATGATTCTAATTTGGAATTTGAATCAAAGTAAAAAAGGAAGTCTAATCTTACCAAAAACTATTTTGGTAAGAGAAACCCTAGATAGGATGTATATATATATATATATACATCTCATTCTCTAGGGTTTAGGTTAAGCCAATTTTCTCCTTCTTCTACTTCTTCTTCTGTGATAAGAAAAACACGTAGAGTGCAAAGGTGTTGTGAGACAAGAAAGGTTCTAGCAGACCTATTTCGCTTTGGATCACCTTGTTTGTGTGGATACCGTAGAGGGCGTGACCTTTTGGTGATGTCTCAATTTGATAAAAGGAATATGAAAAACTTGAGGTAGAGTGTCACTAGAGTGAACCCCCTCTCGTCCTTCCAACAATCTTGCCATAATATCGTATTGGTGAGTGTTTGGAAACCTTCTCAATCAATCTAGTTCGAATTACATGGATCTGGGTTTTGGGTTTTCATGCTTAAAGTTTTTGTTTTCCGCTGCGTTATGGATCATGAAACCCAACACTACTACCATTGAAGTCACTCACCTTACTCTTATAATTACATTCCAAGTAAGAGTAAATGAATATGACAACCATAATCAATTAAGCTCAAAATAAAAGTATTGTTTAGTCATTGTAATTACAACAAAAAATAACACATAAAAAGTTTTAATTGAGCTTCAATAGAGACTATAAACCACCGAGGGAACGTTGCTTTTATTAGAGCCAACATTAGCAGGGGGCATAACTTCATCATTGTTTTTAGCAGCAGTTGGGGCAGACATTGGAGAAGCTCTTTTGGCCATTTTTTTGAATTTGATCTTTTTCATCTGTCTCTTTGAAGTTGGGGCTTTGTTACTTGGCCCTCCAAGTAAAGCTTCCTTAGATAGAGGTTGGGCTTTGAACTCCATTATTCGCCTTGCCCTCTTCTTGCTTAGGTTGCTATTATCATCCCACAACTCATGTTCTTGTAAAGTTGGGCTTATTAAATCATCAGGATGCTTTGGACTGAGCTCTTTGGCCCTCAGGATTTTGGGCTCAGAAGGCCTTAAACTATCTCTTGAGTGTTCAGCCATGCTACCTTTTCCATTCTCTTCCATCTCACATGGGATTTCTTACTTTGGAGAATTATTCAGCTTGAGGCTAAGCACTGCTAGTTCAACTATTGTTGCTTTTGCATGTTGCAGAGCACCTCCATCATCACCATCTGACAAGGTTGGTGTGCCTAGGGGACTATAACTTCCATCTCTCTGCCTAGTCAGTGAGCTTGAACCTCTTCCTCCGCCAGAAATAATGGAAGCTAAGGTGTGGTTTCTTTCTCTTTCAATTCCACTTCTCAGAGACCTAAAGCTGGGATTTGATTGTCTCCTTAGAATAACTCTAGACCATAGACCATAAGCTTGGTTGTTGTTAACTATTTGATTAATTTCCTCTTATTTCTTAACTATCCTGCAATTATTGGTTAAATGATCAAAGTAACCACATAAATAACAAAATGACGATAATGTCTCATATTGGAAGTGAATCCAATCCTCTTTCAGATCCTCCTATTCTTAAATCCTCTTAGAAGAGGTTTTGTTTAATCCAGGCTAACTCAAATTCTTATGATTAGATCCTAATCTTCGTCAGTGAACATCAGTTCCTCTAATCGCACCAAGCCTGCAAATATTATCTTTGCTATGTTTTATGCATTCAACTTTGTTATTTGGTTAAATGGGAGGCCAACTATTTGCACCCAAACATTCTTATAATTGAAATCAATTTCCTTTAAAGTTTGATTAGGATTCCATTCTTTGACCACAAATATATACCTATGGATTGACTAAGGAGTTCCTTCAAAAACTCTTTTTTTATCATGTAAAGATGTGAACTTTAGAAGAAAAACATTTTCAGAGTTTAAATCTTGCACTTTGATGCTATCAGTGAAGGACCATAATTGAGCTAGGGTGAGTTTTAGCAAATGTGGTGAGTATCTTCTTTCACTTAAGATCTTACCTACAAGTAGAGATTTGTCTACTAGAGCATCCTTAAACTCCAGAGAGCATGTCTGTTGTCTTAATAAGTTGATCTCTTCTAAGAGTCTTGCCTTTGAGCTATTAGCCTGATAACTCGAAGGTTTATATGTTTGGGGTGATGGGATTGTGATTTTGGTTTCTTGTATATTGACTCATGGGGGAGAAGAAAGGACAAAACAGAAAGAAAGTAAGAAATCTTAGAAACCTTTTGGATTTAGGTTTTGAAACGTTTGTCTCTATTTACAATTAATAAGTCTCAAGTAGCTTACAGAGAACTTTACTTAGAGGGAGAATAAATGTTCCTCTTACTGATGTATAAACAAAATTGTACTTGGTGATCTTATGCGTGACCCCTTAAATATTTTATGATAGATTATCAACACCCCTAAAGTTTGTTCTAACTTAATATTTGGTAAGAATTAATTAAATAATTAAATTTTAAATAAATAATAAACTTAATTTCCAAATTTATGTCAATATCCACCTACTTAACTTAACAAGTCCAACAACAATAAAAATTATAAATTATAATTACTAGAAATTAAAAGAAAAAAAGCTTCATCATCACCATTTATCTCCATCATCAACATTCACTAAGAGCAAATTATGTATCACCACCATGAAGAGCATTTCTCCACCACAACTCCAACCAGTAGTAAATTTTTTAGTCACTGTCGCCGCTGCGACCACCACTAGTAGGGGTGTGCAAAAATTGGCCAAACTTGAATAATCGAACCAAACCGAGCAGTTCGATTCAATTTTGATTAGTAATACTTTAAAATTGGTTGTTTTTGGTATGACCAAAACCGACAAAAAAATCAAATAAATATGAAATAGCTAGGATGCTTTAGTCTAGTGGCTCGCATGCTCCCCTTACCAAGCAAAGGTTTGAGTTCAAACCTTAGCCTTTACAATAATTTTTTTAGGTTTCCTTTTAAAGAGAATGAAGATGAAATATGAAAAAAATTAAAATTTGAAACTGTTAAGATCCGAACCCAGGCCGTTCGTTAATTTCCACACACGCACAACTAGCAAACAATTGCTAATATTTGAAAATTTTCTATTTTTCATTATATATTGGTTACACCACCCAAATCTTGGTTCGGTTTTGGTTTGAGCTTCTCCTAAAAAGTCAGTTTGGTTTGGTTCAATTATAAACCAATGCTCACCCTTAACCACTAACTCCTCCATTACAAGCCCGTATTTACTTGCTCACCTCTTGATATTGTAATACACCTTCCTCTAACAAAAATAATATTCACCTCTTCAAAAATGGTATTCACCTCTTCAATCAACATTTTTGACTCTTCTTCCATGATGACGCTCGATAACGATCCCAAACTTGACAATCGACATCGCTCTCATACTCCTCCTGCTGCTAATTTGAATTGCAAAAAAGCTGCTCTACCTCAGCTAGCTAAGAAACCTGCTCTACCCTCTCGATAATTTGAATCGCTCTCATTCTCACATGTTGCTACTTCTATTGTTAACAATTTTCATAGGTTAATGGTGGTGGTGTTGATTTTGAGACAGTAGTTGTGGTGGTAGCGGTGGTTGATTTGTTTGTTTGTTTGTTTGCTTGTTTTTGTTGTTGTTGTAGTTGTTCTTGTTGATTGTTGCCAATATTTTTAGGACTAGTGGTGGAAGTGCTAGTTTTGGATTTGTAACGGTGGTGGGGAGTATGTGGTGGTGGCAGTGGATGGCTTTTGATGGATGGGTGTGTGAAGGAGAGGGTATGGGTGAGAGGGAGATGAAGTTTTAGGGAGCTAAATGACATTTTTCTCTTAAAAAATTTACAATTTAGTCACCAAACTATCATATACATGTTGATCAGTCTAAATTCTTAATCAATTTAGGGTAACTTTGAAATTTTATATAATTATTGACACTTTGACTACTATTTATTCTTTTGACTAACAAAGTATTTTTAAAATTTTTGACGGAAGGGGCAAATAGTTAATGGAATCAAATTTGAGGGTGCATTTAATTGACTTTTTAAAATGCAGGGATGGAGTAGTTAGTTTAGACAAACCTCATGAGGTATTAGTAATTTACCCAATATTTTATTATCACATTTAATATATTTGTTATATTTATATTAATTAAATAAAAATATTTAAAGCATAAAGTTGAAGATTTTAGTAGTATATTTCCATTCAAAACATCTATAGATTAAAGATTTAACCCTTAGTTCCCCTCTCTGATTAAAAAAAAAAATACAAATATTTAAAATTTATATCACACATTTTCAAAATTGATTTTTAATATAAAGTCGTCAAAGAATTTGTTTTAAATGATCTTTTTCTACAAATTATTTAGATAAATATTCAACATCTTTTCACTGATTTAGATAACTTTTTTGTTAAAAGGTCACTAAATTAGACTTTTATTTCAGTATCAATAAAGTTATTCAATACTCCATTAGCTTGTTAATTATATATAAAAAAAATATATATTGTTGTAAAAACCTAAAAAAAAAAAAACTCATGGTGCTTACTTTTTATCACTTCCATCAATCAATTTGCTTAATTTGTAGCATATTATTGTAATCTCTAATGGTCAATCATGCAAGTGAAATTAGAATTTGTTAGGCAAAAGCATAGATGAAAAAGGAAGCATAACATAAGGCAATTTACTATCAATAGTGCAAAAAATTAATTAAGAAAAATAAAAAACCAAACATGATTGAAAAGGAGGAAGATGAAGTAATGCAAGATAACCTAAATCTAATATGAGTATATTTTTGGTGGCGGAATTTTAGGAGTTTAGGGGTGAAAAGCTTTTCTTTTATGTTTATTGGAAATATTTAATAAACATTATTTGAAAATTAATCGCTAGATTTAAAATCAAGATATTCAGTGAAATCATTCTAAGCCCCTTACAACATAATTTTAATATAATCTTTAACCTCTTACTACATATTTAGCAAAATCAAACTTCGATTATGTTAGATTTGAAATTCCTAAATTAAATTCATCAATAATAACAATGGCTAATAACAGGTGATTGATAAAGAATTAAGTATTTAATTCGATCAGACATGAAGTAAATACTTGTTGTCAAATGTTCAAGGATTGAATTCAATGAAATTGAGTTTTTGGAACAACTCTCTCCAATGTAACAATTATACTGTAAAAATTTCATCTATATAAATTTCAATTAGAGTTTAACACTTGCTTTCATAATAATTTAATCTGGATAGTACATGATAATATAAGTGTTAAGCTAGTTTTCGATTGGAATAAAAAAAATATAATATTTGTTTTATAATGAAACTAATAAATTCACACAAAATAACTTCAAATTTCAATTTTTTTTATTGAAAAAGATAAATCTTTGATTGATTGAAAATTAAAAGTACATATTGATTAAAAAAAAATAACAATATCAATAACACTACAACCAAAAAGTACCAAAATAAAATCTCACTAAAATCATGAATTTTCTTCTTATTATTACTTTTCAATTGCATTGATAGAATTCTTTTAATGTGCAATTTGTTGATTCATCCACTCCACTCAGTGGCTTTAATTAACCATACATCAACACTTTGGTCTATAGAGAATTCACAAAACTAGGGCCGTGTAGAATTCGTTTGAATCCGAATTACTAACTCGAGGATGAAAAACAGTTCGGTTGAGATGGAAGCTTAGCATGGTTCGGTTGATGGTTGGGTTGAATATGAGAGTTCAGTTTTGCAGGTTGGTGGAAGTGATCTTCCACCTGAACCACCTAAATTTTTGAAACCGTGTAATACACTACTAACAATCTAACCCTAATAATTCTAACCCTAGGTATAAAAGCATCGCAAACTTCTCTTCTCATTTCTCAACCCCATATTCAAACCCTATTCTAGAAGACTCTTTACCTCCCTCATTCTTTTTCTCTTGTCTGTGATCTCTTCACCTCCCTTGTTCTCGTTTATCTCTCTGATCCCCATTTCGAACCCTAGTAATCCAGTGTCCACTAAACTTTTGTCTACTTACCTTCTATGCTTTAATCTCTATCTCCCTCACCTATCATGTGTTGTGTCCTTGCATCTCCTCGGTTGTTTCTGGAACCTTCAATACTTCACTTAAATGGAGAAGTCATTGGTTCCCTTCTTTCTGTTAGGGCTACTATCATCAGAAATACTTCCATTTAAAGAAACAACAACCTAAATTCGTTGTTTCCCAAACTGAGACTAGTTTTTCTTGAGTGTTTTTGTATATAGTTCTTTTTTTCCTATTAAAAATTTGAAGGGTTAGCAAAAAGGTATATACTAATCTCATATCTATGAAATTTATGAATTTTCATAGAAAAATTGTTTTTGAAATGTAAAATGAAGTTAACTTTTTTTTTTGATTTTTTGTATTTGCATGTTCAGATCTGAGATTTTAATTGCATTTCCTTAAGGTGGAAGCTATAAATTCGATTGATATGATTATTCTGTGATTGCTGACCCTTCGATCTTCGATGGAAAAAGAGAACAAAAGTATATTTCTATAAAAATTGGTTAAATTTACAATTTTTGTTTGTGAAACACATTTGTTTAGTGATCTTCTTCTTGATTTGGTTTCTGTGCAATTTGTCTTTCTGTTGAAATATTTTTTTAATTTTAAATTTCATACAAAATATTTTTAAAAATTTATATAACGTATTTAAGTAAATTAATATATTTTATAAATTATATTTTTCAAAATATTTTATAATATTTATAATTAATATAAGTAAATTAATATTTTAACTTATATAATATAACTTAAACAACTTATATTTTTTTAAATATTTTATAGTATTTCTAATTAATATAGGTAAACTAATATAAACTTTGATTATTATTTTATAATTTATAAAATAATAATTATTTATAATTAATTTATATTATTATGTATAATTTTTTAATATAAATATAATACAAATATAACTTATATAAGTATATAATATTGAAATTTTAATAAATAGAGTTGAGTTTTTCTAATTTTTTAATGTTTATTTGTGTTAATGTGGTAGTAATTCTGTGAAGTTATTATTTTGTTACTCTATTTTGACAATTGTTGGTTAATTGTGTTTCATTTTATGTTGTTCTTCTTTCTTAATACGTAGTTGGACACTTCAAGTGATGCTGGTGGCACTACCACTGCCACTAGTGATCCTATAAATATGGTAGAAGCATCCCAAAACACTCAGCAGCAGCCTAATGCTTCTGTTGAACATCACTCTGTCCCTTTTTCATAATAGACTATTGGTAAAAAAACGGAAGCAGATTGAAACCAGATCTGCAGTTTAGGAGCATTTTGAACAAATTAAGGAAGGTGATATAGTTGTTAGAGCTAAATGCATATATTGTGCTTCTATTTTTGGTGTTGAATTAAAAAAAACATGGGACTTCATCCCTTAGGAACCATGTTCTTACATGCACAAAAAACCCACATGAAAAGGCAACTAGGCAATAACTTTTAACTTTTCAACCCGCATCTAGTGCTTCTGTTACTGAAGGTGCATCTAATTTGGGGGTTATGGGAACCTGAAAATTTGACCATGACTTGATTAGAAATACTTTAGCCAAAATGATAGCCTCAGATGAGTTGCCTGTTAGATTTGTGGAAGGGGATGGGTTTAGAAACCTTATGAACGCTGCATGCCCTCGTTTTAAATTCCCATTTGGGTGGACTGTTACTAGGGATATCTTCAACATCTTTGTTGAAGAGAGACTAAAATTGAAAAACTTTTTCAAAATTAACTATTAGAGAGTGTGTCTTACCATTAATTCTTAGGCGTCTATCCAAAGAATCAACTATATGTGCATTACTGCACATTTTATAAATAATGAGTAGAAGCTTTATAAGAAAATAATTGCATTTTTGCCTGTTTCTTCACATCGGGGTGAGGATATTGCTAAGACACTAGAAAACTCATTATTGGAGTAGGGTTTGAAAAACATTTTTACTATCACTCTTGATAATGCTGCTTCCAATAATACTGTAATGTCATTTTAAAAAAAAATTATTGAGTTGGGGATTAAGTAGCATTAAAGTGAAATATGTGCATATTAGGAGTATGACATATATTCTAAATTTAGTTGTTAATGAGGGCTTAAAGGTATTGATCACATCTATAAAAAGGATGAGGGAGGTGGTTAGCTACATTAGAAATTCACCATCTAGATTAAGTTCAAAAAAATTTCTGATTTGCTTGGTATTGAATCTAAGTGTGCTATCTCTCTTGATGTGCCAACCCGGTAGAATTCCACATACCTGATGCTCAAATCTGCTTGCATTTATGAAAAAACTTTTGAAAAATATATAGAGAATGAATCATCTCTTCGATTAGACCTTGGTGATAATATGCTCGACTTTTATGACTGGCAGTGTGCCAACAATCCGGCTCAATTTTTACAGTATTTCTATAAAATGACTTTGAGAATCTCAGGTTCTCATTATGTCACTTCAAATTCATTTTTCTGAGATTGCTGATATTTTTTGCTTTTTAAATTATTTAAGGACTATTGATGATCTGTCTGTGAGGTTAATGGGACTTAATATGAAATCAAAGTTTGATAAGTACTGGGGAGATCTAGAGAAAATGAACTTCCTTATTTTTATTTCTAACGTTCTGGATCCACTGTACAAATTGGAATATCTGTAATTTTCTTTGAACACTATTTATGGTGATCTAATTGGTGGGAACTTGTTCATCAATGTTAAATCTACTTTATATGAATTGTATAATGATTATGTGAATGAGAGGCAGTATGTGAATGAATCTGCTACTCTAACCAATGTTTTTTCTATGACTGGTGGAAGCCAATCTACTCCTCCTGATTTGCAAAAAAATTTCAAAACCATGTTGGTGTTAAAAGCTAGATTTAAGCAGTAAAAATTTGAGAGGAATGGGTGAAAGCAAGAAAAGTGAACTTGATTCTTATTTATCTGAGTTATGAGTTGAAATGGAAGAAGAAGGAAAATTTGATATACTGAAATGGTGGAAATTAAATTTAGAAAGAGTCCCTATTCTTTCCAAAATGGCTCGTGATATTTTGGCTATCCCAATTTTTACAATTGCATCAGAATCTACTTTTAGCACCGGTGGATGAGTTTTTGATGCCTTCTGGAGTAGTGTAACTCCAAAACTGGTTGAAGCATTGATCTGTGTTCAAAAGTGGATTAAAATTCCAAATATTTCTATGTCTATTAAAGAAAGCATTGATAAATTAGAAGAATTTAAAAAAGGTCAGTCACGTATGTTAGTTACTGCTTCAATTTTTTTTATTTTTTGAACTTGATTCTGGTTTGTATCTGATTCTCTTCTCTATATTTCTTCTCAGACCTCTCTCCAATTAGCATTGGAGCTGCAGTCTCATCAACTGGATCTTGATACTGAATTAGTGATCTTTATCCTATCTTTATTTTGCTAACCACTCAGTAACACACTTTTTAAACTTATTTTATCGTTTTGCTTCTATTGAACTGGTTGCTTGCTGATTGATGGTTTTCTTGCTATTGCCTGTTGTGAACTTATGATTTTCATATGCTTTGGCATAATTGAACTTGTGCTCATTTTTGTTGCATTGTGTTTTAACTTTAGTATGAGACACATGTGTGCCTTATTTGTGTTGCAACATCTTTAAATCTCCTTCCACCAGCTGTCAGGGTTTTAATTACTATATATAAATCCTCAGGTGGCTTTTGTGAATGAGGCTAATTAGTATTTAGCAAGGTTAAGTTTTGCAACATAGATAATTTGGTACCTGTGTTAGTTGCAGTTTGTATGAGGCAATGATGAAGTTTCCACCAAATTATCTGACAATTGGTTAAATGCACAACTTTGTGTTTTTTAGGTAGCGAATAGTTTGTAGTTTGTTGCCAAAAATTAAGTTTGCATTCATCCAATGACATGAAAATTTAATTTTGAGCTTTACTTGTTTACATATAATGGTTATTCAATTGTCACTTAGTTATATTTTTTCTTTTATGCTTCAGTTGATCTGCCATTTTTTATTTTGTAGGTTCATCTTCTTTTGTGAATCAGTGAACTGTCTGCCTTGATCGACTTTTGTGAATACAATTGCAGTCTACCTTATTTTTTGGTTTGTGCAGACAACTTGATTCAAGTAAATACTGAGAGATAGTCAAATTCCCTAGCTTTTTTTAAGCAAAAGTAATCATATTTTATAAATAGCAGAAAAGAAAACAAATTTGTATATTTTGTTTAGCATTATTATTGAATTAGGATCCTAATTCAATAGAAATAGACATTGAATTATTGAATTAGGACTCCTAATTATTGAATTTAGGAGCTTTGAATAGAAATAGGCTAAGTAGATAGGATATTTTATTTTTGGGCCAAGGGCCTTGTACACAAATGGCTTCTGTAAAGGACTGGACCCTAATTTTTTTGTAATGGGCTTGACCCAATATATTAAATATACTTTAATTTTGATTTTGAATTTTGAATTTTAAGGCCCAATCTAAATAGGCCTTATTCGATTATCCGATTTGAACTACCCGATGTTTCCAGATTTTTGAACCAAATTTTTTCATTTTTGAAGTTTGTTGGTTCAATGGCCATGATTAACCTTTCGAACCCGAGTGGTTTTCTCTTCCAACCTTTCAATCCGCTTAATGCACAGCCTTACACAAAATAGTTAAAAGAGAAGAGTTAGTTATTCTATTATAGAATTAGTTACAGAGTTAGTTAAGAAAATTTCCATATGAATATAATTATATAACAATTTTTTATAGAGAGAGAGAGGGAATGAGGGAGAGAGAGAGAGAGAGAGAGAGAGAGAGAGAGAGAGAGAGAGAGAGAGAGATGCAATAGTTTGTATAAATAGGCAACTTTGTAATCATTTTTCATATAATAAAATAAGAATTTCTCGAATTTTTCTTTAATATGGTATTAAAGTAGGTTAGCTAATTTTCCTTCATTTTCTTACTCACCAAACACCATAAACCCATTTCCTAAAAATTCTTTATTGTTTACACAAATATAATCGTTGTGTTCATCTACTTCTGCACTCTGTGAATATGTGATCATTGTAAATAAAGAATCTCTGATTAAAGAGAAATTCAAGTTTTTCTTTCAAGATCTGTATCAAAATGGTTACTGCCACTCCTTCAATTATGGATGATACATCTTTTTTGTTTCATATTCATCCCTAAAAAAAAATTGAATTTTGTTCATATCACACCCGAACTCACTTCAATGAACTTTGCATCTTGGAAAAGATCATTTACATTGGCTTTCTCGATTAGGAACAAACTTGGTTTCATTAATGGAGCTATTACAAAACCTAGTAAAGATGAATCACTATAATGTCTGGTGTATATGCAATGATCTTATCATTTTTTTGCTTTTACAATTAATCTTACAACCTATTGCTTTAGCTGTCTTCTATATGAAATTTGCAGCACAAATATGGCAAACTCTAAATAAGAGATTTTCTTAGCCAGATGACAGTCGGATTTGCCATCTTCAACAACTTCTTAGTAACATTACTCAATGTACTAACTCTGTAGATGCTTATTTCATAAAATTGATGGAGTTTGGGAGGAATTGAGAAGTTGTAGACCCCTACCTCATTGTGAGTATGGACATTGCAATAGAAATTATCTTTAGAAATATGTGGAGATTGAAGAAAAGGATTGTGTTTCAATTTCTCAATGGATTGAATGAAAGTTTTCAAGGTATGAGATCACTTATTTTAACCATACAGTGATTTCCTAAATTTGATGAAGCACATAATATTGTTCTCAGAGAAGAGTCACAGAGAAATTTTTAGGCTAAAATGCAACCTTTCTCAAAAAATGTAGTTATAGCTATAAAAAAGGTTTGAGGTGTCATTTTGTTCAAAGTGCAATAAACTTTGTCATATTAAATATTAGTGTTACTCTGATGTAATTTGCAACCATTATGATAGGCATAGTCATCTAAGAGTGAAGTGTTATAAAATCATAGATTTTCCTTCAAAATCCAAGGTTACTAAGCCTTGATTTGTTTAAGGACATAAGTCTGGCATAATTAATCAAGTCTTAAAGGTGGAACTTGCAACAAGTGATTTCACATATAACACAACTAATAGTCCATTTTTTTGCATTTGTCACAGAAGCAACTAGCTTAGCTTATACAACTTCTTAATGATCAAAATTTTTTTCCAAAACCTGAACCTCTTTCTCATACTGCTTATGTAAACATGGTAGGTATTAATTTCAAAGCCTCCATTTTTTCAGCTTCCAATTCATATCTTTTACGTTCATTAAATAGTTATACTTTATGGATCATTGACATTAGAGCCACTGATCATACAGTGTGTTCTTTGAAAAATTTTCACACATGTATTATTGTGTCAAATTACTTTATTCAGTTACTTAATGGTATCACCATGCCAATTACTCATATAGGAATTGTTAAAGTTCTTCTTACTTTAACTCTTTAACTTGTTCTTTTCATTTCTAATTTTAAATTCAATTTAATATATGTTAGTAAACTTGCATAAGATCAATAATGTTATCTCATTTTCTTTTATCATTATTGCCTAATTTAGGCCTTTCCAACATGGATGAGGATTGGCATGGACAAGAAGCGTATGGATAAGATGCATAAAGGGTTTTATTTCCTCCGTCAATTAACTGATGGTGATTCTTGTTCCAATTTTCAACATAAATTTTTGTATTTTTCTTGTAATTCAATTTGTTCAACACTTGTTATGTATAATGTTTCCTCTGTAGTCTGGCATAATAGATTAGGCCATCATTCTGTTGAGAGAATGAAATTTATAAAGAAAGATGTATCATCTATTCATATATCTAGTTTTGATGACTGTATTTAAAAATGCCTTAGAAGGGGTGCATAAGGCTAATTAGAATTTTAAGAGAGATTAAAGGTTTTAAGGAAAATTAAAAAGGCTTAAGAAATAGAGATCAAGAAGGAGAATAATAAGAAAATCAAAGAGAATACAAGTGATTTTAGAGAGTTTGGATTCTCAACCAACCCTACATGTCCCACCTAACTTATCCCCAAGTTAGAATTTTGAACTCACCTTAATTTTTTTCCCAAGATTGTTACAATAAGGTGTTTTAAGGCATAACATTAACCTTACAACAACTTATATTTTACTTGGCTTAACACAAATAAATCTCCTATATGTTTTTCAAGGATCAACACAAATCTATTACTAAGTGTTTTGAATGCTCACACCTAAACCTTTATATAAGAGTTTTTAAGGCTAATTCATAACCTTTTACAATATGTGTTTTTCATAAGGGTTCAACACTAACCCAATGTTGATTGATTCCTCATTACCTACTTCTCAACCCAAAAAGAGTAGAAGAAAGAATTCTATCAACTAAGCACTCACCTAACTCTCAATATAGAAGGGTAATCACAAACTCAACAAGAATTTATTTACATACAAATGATATACAAAGAGTAAATGTAAAAGAACTAAATATGGCTCAACTGTTTAACTCCTTAAATGAGGTTTTAAGTCTTGTTTATGTAGTTGGTGATGAAAAAATAGCTGTTAGAAACCGCCAAATTTGTCCAAAAACTCACTCTCCTTAATTAAATGCAATTTTAGCTTTTTGTTGGATTTAGTACCATCAACATTGTGAGCATTGAAAAATATGACCGTTACTCAGAAATTTGCTTATTGGGGAATGCTCACTAACGGCTCAAGATTGTGAGCGTAGGTTCAGGATTGTGAGGGTAGACTGTGAGGGTGGCAGCCCTTTTCTTCAAGCATTGATCATAAGTAAACTAGGGATTGTGAACATGGGCTCGAGATTGTGAGCATAGGTTGGCTTAAAGAAATCTTGAACTTTTTGGCTCCAAATGGCCTCCTTTGCACTTGGTTCACTTCCCATGCTTTAGGGGACATATGTAGGAGTCTTTGAAGGTTTCAAATGAGTTTAAATTGGCTTAAACTTGGTCTTTAATTCTTGCTTTTATTGAGTACAATTATATGCCTAATCTTATAAACACACTTGAATACAAAAGCATTAGTGATTCAAAATTGATTGTTAAAGTCAAAATAAAGGTTGAATTGAGATTGATTATAACCTTGATTATGCAAAAGGTCAACAGTATTGTCTATCATAAAGCTAAAAAAATGAGTTATTTTTCCTATTCATTCTCCTTCTACAATAACTCCTGTAACATCCCTATTTTAATCCATAATTAATATTATGTGAACATATGCATCTTAGACTATTCCATTTGACTATGTGTATTTTACATGAATTGAATCTAGTTGACTTGTTTACATGAGTAACCTTAGGGACTAAATTGAGCTTTAGCATAGAAGGAGAAT
>CATIWM010297869.1:0-41900 GCA_949671775.1 Mallotus repandus
ATTAGATTAATTTACAAAAATTTATCATTAGCCTTAAACAATAAGAAACTAGTGAATAGGTGGCTAGATTCAAATTCTCTGTGGGACGATAACTTTTTATACTACTTGTCGACACCGTATACTTGCGGTTTTTAGTCAACATGAATCTACTCCTAAATAGATCTAAGTGAATAGATAAGTTAAATTACATTTAGAGGAGCAAGCAAAGAGAATCAATCCATAACAAAAAGCAATCCAATTAATTAAAATCCAGACCTTAAGTACAATGCAACAGTACTATTAATTAAGGGAAACAGGAAATTAATGGAGCCAAAACCAATCTTATTTAAAGGCAAACTTCATGAATGCTAAAATTTCATGCAAGCTTACTCCGCCAAACCCATCCTGATCTACATTTGCTTACATATGTCAGCAAAATAATTTTTTTTTTTTTGTCATTCAGAATTTATGCAGAAAAACAACAACAGTGCAACTTCATTGAAAATTTGATAAACTTTTTTACAAGCATGCAATGATGAATTTTATAAATGAAGAGGGGAAAAACCACTAGATTGGAAAATCAAGTGATGAAAAAACCCCTCTCCTAAGAACTAAGCAAACAAAGGAACAAAAGGAACAAACAACAGTAATAGAAGGATGCTACAAGCTAAAGAAAGCAACAGACTACGGAAACTACAAGCTGCGTTTTCTTGTTCCCCATCTGAATCTGCAGCACCAAAATGAAAACCAGGAGTAGACGCCTTCATCCAAGAAGAACAAGACACACAAACATACAAGATAAACTACTTGAACGTACGAGATTACACAAGCTTTATTTTTGAGTTGAACATCGAGTTCAAAAACAAAAGACACGAATAAAAAGGATATATATATATATTACATCATATGGTGGGATTATCTGTGGGATTTTCTGCTTCTCTACTTGTAGATGCCTATCCAGAAACTTCTATATTTGGCTCTGAAAAAAGAATATGATAGCACAAAACTTGATTAGCTAATTCCAAGAACTTCAAACAATTACAGAAGTTCATATATATATATATATATATATGTTTATACATATATATGTGTGTGTGTTTTAAAAAAATATATTATATATATATATAATCGATTTTAATTCAGTCTCTAACACATTAATTTTTGTTACACCATGAGGATAGATAAAATGGTTCAAAGTTGAAGTATTGGAAATTTCTCAGGCTCACCCCAAAAAATATTTCTTAGAATAGATTAATTTATGTTCTCTACTAACGCTAACAATTAAGACAGGTAACAATATATAGTTAAAAAAGATATATATTATTTTTCCTTACCTAACTTGCTGAAGTTGAATGCTGCTTCCTCATGGCTTCAAGCAATGCATAATTATCAAGAAACACGGCATCCTCATGATGGCGGGTTTTGAATTTCTTAGCGCCATAACAAGAACAACAAAGATCATAATTATCAGAACCATTGAAGCAATTTTCACAGGTGAAGTAAACTCCATCTAAAAACTTTTGACACACCTTGCAAGTGCGACTTCTATTGTTGAGGCGCAAGTAGTCAAAAGTGATAAATTCATCAAAAGTCCGTTTCTTGAATAATCCACTAGAAAAAATCGTTTCAAGGCCCTTTTCGGGGCTGGAGTATTTTTCTTTAAATTTTTTGTCGTTGATTTTTTTGTTTTCTGCGATTTGCTCGAAATCGTTGTATGCTTGTTTTTGCATCTGTTCTGATAAGTTGAGAAAGTGAGCTTTAGCAGTCGCTTCTATCTCATCCATCATTTTCTGATCGTTCTCCGCCCGTTTTGATAAGCTGGCACTGAAAGCTTCAACAATATCTGACATTTGGTTCGTTGATATCCTTATTTCCTGATCTTTGTTTGATTCTTGTTTTTTGGAACCTTGAACTTTTTTTGATGGACCTGCGCTATTCTCATTCTCTAAATAAGGCATTTCCAAGTTCCTTGAAATTTCCTTCTATAACACGATCTTTTTTCGCTTTCTTTCTACAAGGTGGAGATGGTAATGAATAAATCCTGAAACTGAAGTCATCAATATATAATATCTCAACAAGGAGAAATGATACCCTAAAACCACATTTCTCCTCATGGAGATAACATATGAACAAAATTAGGTGTTCCATCGAAAATTAAATTTGTGTTTCAACTGTTGGTGAACATAAAAATTAATGATCCCTTCCCATCCTTAGCAGAATATTAAATGTATATACGGACGGAGAAAGGGCCCTTAGTTAAAATTTTGTTGACAAGTCAATGTATTTTAACTTAGTTAAGAACTAAACAGGTCCATGCATTAATTTTTTACAATAATATATTATTTTAGACTCTTTTCTTTTTTTTTCTAACGATGGCCGCTATTGTAGATAATAATTTCAGGGTTAGTTCTTCTAATTTTCACATTTGCATATAAATTTACACATGTATATTATATTAGTATATCATATCAGCATAGTCACAAGTTATTTTTACCGTAAATAAATTTTCAACAAATTAAAAAGTTCATATACCAATTCGTCACTATTTTAAAAATTAGATGGATTGGTAAAAATAACTAAAGTTCATGGTATAATTATACAATAACCCTAATTTGAGTGGATATTAGTCTATTGGATTCAAAAATCAGTCTACATATAAATTTAGAACATATATGTATTTATGGATAATAATTTGAATGGATGAGTCCTTTTTTTTTTTAGTTGGGGGGCGCCTGGTGGGGTTCGAACAGGGGCTTTTTTGGGGAAGCCTTTCCCACCCAGACTATATTGCCTGGGTGATGAGTCTATTTTGATGTCATTGAATTGAACTCAGAAATAATTGTCTGCATCACTTAAAATAATTATTCGAGTTTTTTTAAAAAAAAAATAATAGTCTAATGGTATAATATGAGAGAATGAGGGGTTAACGAATCAAATTTTACTTTCTATCAAATGTCTTAATTTTATGATAAAATATTTTATTATCAGTTCTAAACAAAGTTCACTTAGTTCTAGTAAATTAATGCATACGTAACTTAATAATTTTCAACGATAACAAGTTCACTATGTTTAAGGACTAATAATCACAATATTAAGTCTCACAATACTACATATATATTGCCTTGTATGTATTACCTTATTCATGTTTACTGCTGCTGCTTTCTCTTCTAATTGCTGTACATCGACCTCTTGCTTTCAAGACACATAATTATCCTAGAACTGCTTATGATTATGGACAGGAAGACTTGTAGCCCTAAAGGAAAATTTTTTTTTTTTTTACTTTTTACTGTACATAATCAACGATTAACTATTTTTTAGATATTAACTTTTTTTTTAAATAACATGCTACTAAAATTAGATAAATTTAAAAAACAATTTAATGTTAGTGCACAATAAATTTTTATTAAATTTGGAGTATATAATTATTGTTCTAAAACACTAAACAATAAACAAACAAATAAACCCTGAAAGTTAAATCATGCATAATATATGGGTTAATTATTTAGGAGGGTATCAAACTTTCACCTTATTTCATTTTGGTCGCCAAGTTTCATTTCGTATCTTTATGGTTACTGAACTTCTATTTAATTTGAAATTGGTGACCTAGAAAACTTTTCTAATCCATAGAGAATTCAGAATTATCAATTTAGTCCAAATTTGAGCTTTTTTTACAAATAAGTCCATATATTCTGTAGAAAATAAATAAAATAGAGTCTTATTTATATTTTTATTTACTTCATTTATTCTATTGTAGAAAATATTGTTCAGTGTCTATGTTTATTTGATAAGTCTAATGCTAATAGTTTAAAAAATTTAAGATAAGAATTATTTGAAGTTAGTCAAGAAGATTTTAATATTCATTTAGACTATCATAACCATTTTTTTGATTGTATTGAATATAATAGAAAGTTATGTATTATTAATATAAACTATAAGAATAATGGGAAATCAATAGACAGTTCAAATTTAATAATTCATCATGATTGACTTCATTTAATAATGTACAAAATAAAGTACATCAACTCCTTAGTGTCGGTGCGAAATTACATATAGAATTAAGACTTAATATTGCATTCATTCATTCATTTTAATTAGCATTTAGTATAGGATAGCACATAAAATTAAATACTTTTAAGTTTTGTTTGAATTTTATAGGGAAAAGGAGCAAAGGAAGTAAATGGTGAAGAAGAGAAGAAAAGAAAAGGATGAAAACATAGCAAAAGCATAGCAGACCTATTGTCCCGATCGCGGCTGGATGCGCGATCGCGAGAATGCCAAGTTTATAGCCCCAAAGTGATATCAAGGCCTACACGATTGCGAATTCCTGTTAGCCAAAGCTTCTATCGCGAGCGCAGATCATTAGCAATCATGACCCTTTCATGAGATGCCCTCTACTGCGAGCATGATTTGTGCATGATCACAGGTAGCACATTTCCAGCATAAAACATGCTGAGGTGTACTTTTTTAGATAAAAAATCTAAGAGAGGTGAAAGGACATGTTCTAGAAGAGGCTATAAAGGATAATAGACACGAATTGCTTAGGGAGGACTCACTCTACACACTCTTATTTACACAAGAAACACCAATACAAGCAAGGAGAGAAGGAAGAAGAAGGAGGAGAAAAGGAGACCCATTGAAGACCCAAACTTCTTGATAACAATTTCTAACTCCCTTTCTACTTCTAATCTCTTGTTTTGTATTTGAATATTTGAATGATGGACTATATAGCCATGTTTGGCTAAGTACTTTATTGTTATTAGGATTTGAGACCCATTTAATTTAATGTTAATTTGATGGTTGATATTGTCTCTTCTTGCATATATTGTGTTTGTTGGTCTTAATGAATGTTATATTTTTGCCACATATAACTCTAGTTTAGATCTATGCAATGAGAATTGGTGGATATAATGGACCCATAAGCACATGTTAGATTGATTAAATGTCTTAAGAAAGGTTAATCTTGTCTAATTCTCTTATGAGTTTTGCCTAATGCCTTACATGCTTGATGTTGGTTTATATTCATAGTGATGATGAGAATTAAGTTATGATTATTGAATCTCAATTGATTGATGCTCAAAGAGTTGAGTAGCTACTTAAGAAAGAGTACTCAATGATCTTTGAAAAAACCTGAGATATGCATTGAGAGATGATTTATTCTATTAAATTAACTTGATGAAAATGTGGTGCTTAATCTCCCTATAACATGCCTTACCATTGATTTATTTCCTTTATTAATTTGATTAGTAATTGCTTGGTTTATATTTTTGTGTTTATTTGTTGTTTAATTCATTATTTGCTTTATTCAAATCACATTTGCAAGCTCTAAACAAGTACGATCAAGACTAATAGATGCTTAGTATCAATCCTCAAAGGAACGATACTTTACTCACTTCTATATTACTTGTCAACCTGTGAACTTTCGGTAAAGTCATCAATATATTTTTGGCGCCGTTTTTAGGGATTGAACAACTAACATCACAATTAGTCAGTATTGTTTTGGATTAGAGCATTTCTTTATTTTATACTCTATTTTTTACTTGTATTATTCTGCTTTAGGTACTCTTATTATTGTGTATGCACAACACTAGATGTGTAATGAAAGAACCACTACTATTTATTCCGTATTTGTCTAAGTTCAAGAAGGAGAATTATAGGAGATCAAGGAGTACGTCTAGAGACATGGCTGCACAACAAGAAGGTCAGAAAGCTACAGTCGAGCAAATTCTTCTTAAGTTTGTTATGCCCAGTTTGGATAGAACTCAACAAAGCATCACTAGACCAAATGTACAAGCCAATAGCTTTAAAATTAAGTCTACTCTTCTATAAATGACTCAATCTATTATCAAATTCCATGGCCTACCTTCAGAGGATCCAAACATGCACATAGCAAATTTCTTTGAGATTTATAACACATTCAAATACAATGGAGTTTCCGATGATGCCATTCACCTAAGACTTTTTCCATTTACACTCAAGGATCGAGCCAAAGCTTGGCGTAACTCTCAACCTCTAGCATCCATCATTACATGGGATCTTTTTGTAAATGGATTCTTAGTTAAGTACTTTCCACCTACAAAGACAACGAAGATCATCAAGGACATAATAAATTTTCAACAATTTAAGATTGAATCCTTATGTGATATATGGGAAAGATTTAAAAAGTTATAGTAAAGTTGTCCATACCATAGTCTTCATAGGGATGTCCTTATTTGAACCTTCTATAATGGTGTACTGAGGTCCACTAGGGACACCATCAATTATGCGAAAGACTATTGATGGTACTTTTGAACTCTTAGAAGAGATGGCTAACAATAATTATTTATGGCCATCTGAACGATAATTGGCTCCTAAAAAAAGAGGGAAACTTGGAGTTAATGATGCCACATCCATTCAAGCATAACTTGCTGCATTAAATAACAAAATTGGTGACTTAACATCAAGAGGTAATGTCATTCCATATTTTTCAACTATATTTTGTGAGCATTGCCATATGCTTGATCATTCAACAATTGAGTGTAGTTTTAGAAGTGGAAACATATATGGAGATGGTGCATTAGAGAATTGCAACTACATTGGGAATCAATTCCAACCAAGACAACCAAACAATAATCCATTCTCAAACACTTATAATCAAGGTTAGAGAAACCATCCTAATTTCTCATGGAGCAATAGTCAAAGCCTTGTGATGAGAGGTTTGTAGCTATGGATAACAACTTTGCAGCCATGGGGACAAAGTTTGAGAAGTTCTTTGATGTTGTCACCTCCAAAATTACTAGCCAAAATGACAAGTACCACAATATAGAGGTCCACAAAATGACTAGCAAAAATGACAAGTACCAAATTATTAAGAATCATGCTTCTTCAATTCACAATATAGAGGTTCAGCTTAGTCAGCTAGCAAATATGGTTGCCACAAGAGCTTAAGGCCATCTTCCAAGTAACACGAAAGTTAACCCGAAGGAGCAAGTCAAGGCCATTACCTTGAGAAGTGGTAAGGAGCTTTATGGTCCTAAACACACCATTGAATGTTGATGGTGGTAAAGAGAATCAAGAGGTGAAAATTGAAGATGTGCACAAGATAAAACTCACGAAAAGAAGCTTGAAGAACTAAGAGAAAAATAAGTAGAGCAACCACCCATCATTGACACATCTAACTATGCTTCAAGGTTGCCTTTTCCTTTGAGACAAAGAAAGATGACTAATGATAAGAAATGATTGGCTAAATTTCTAAAAATGTTCAAGAAGTTAGAGTTAAGGCTACCTCTTTCGGGAGCCTTGAATAAAATGCCAAAGTATGCAAAGTTCCTTAAGGATATTATCACCAACAAATGAAAATGGAATGACAATGAGACGGTGCCTCTAATGGAGACTTGTAGCTCCATCATTTCAAGAAAAATTCCAGTCAAGCTCAAGGATCCAGGGAGTTTCACAATTCTTTGTACTCTTGATTCTAAATGCTTTTATGACTTAAGAGCTAGCATTAATCTTATGCCTTTTTCTCTTTTCAAGGAGTTGAATCTTAGGGATGTAATCAACATAAATATAACTCTTCAACTTGTTGTTCACTCAATCAAAAATCCATATAGAGTGGTTAAAGATGTGCTTATCAGAGTTGATAAATTCGTATTTCTAATAGACTTTGTGATTCTAGACTTTGAGCAAGATAAGCATTGCCCCCTGATTTTAGGGAGACCCTTTCTCAATACCGGAAAGGCTATGATTGATGTTTATAAAGGAAAGATTACTTTGAGAGTTGGAGAAGAGAAAGTGGAATTTGTGATGAACAAGCTTATCAAGGAAATAAAGAGTGAGGATCATCGTAAAGAAGGAAAGAGGGTGAACAAGGAAATCAAGAAAGCAACACTGATTTCTAAGAAGCAACAGCCTAACTCAAATCAAAACTCTTTGATTTCTTAAGCTCAAAAAAAGGTAAAGAAAACTAAGCCAAAAGTGAGTCTAAATAGGAAGGCTATGCAAGTATTTAGAGTGGTGTATACCCCTAAGAAGCATGCTTCCTCAAGGGATAAAATTGAGCCTGAATCAACAAAGGATGAAAGATAAGAGCATCAAGCATTGATCAACATCAAGGATGGGAGATGCTCATCTTCCTCACCCATTTGAATATCAAATCATAGGGGCATGGTCAAGCTAACGACCTAAAATTAGCATGTTTTTATTATTATTTTATTGTTAATCTATTCTCAATTTTAATAATGCTTGTGTTTAGTTATTCGTATTTTTATTTTTAGTTTTATTGTTTGAAACAAGTAATGATCATGTTGTTTAATTTTTGTGCTCTCAAGTACTACCACGATCACGTAAAAGAACGTGATCACTAATTACTCGTCATTCCAGCTCTGGTGCCTGCCCCGCGCTTGCAAAAATTCAACGATCATGAATGCTTAATATCTTAAGTTTAAATCTTTATGTTATGATCACGGGCTAGCTGTGATTGTGTCTTCTCCTATTTTAATTACCCTAATCTTTCTGTTATGATCGCGCATAACCCACGATCACGTATGTACCCTAATCTGCAGTAAAAATCATCGCCACCCACTTCCCTCTTCCTTTCTTATTTTCAAAAGCCACGATCTCCACTCTTCTGTGATCTCTGCCAACTACCAAATCCCTCTACCTAAATCGATTTCTCCCTTTAACCTTTCATTTTCCCTACTAAACTCACCCTTTTCATCTCAAATAACCATAATTTCATCCTCTTTATTCCTAATATTGACCAAATCATCTTCATCGTCCATTTCTTTTTTTTAAAAAAATAGAGCATCTCAATCCACAATCATGTCATGTGACAAGAAGAAGATAAAGGTCACAGTGATTGAGGTCTCATAAAAAGAGGTAGAAATCGACTTCGCCAAGAAGTATGGAGCCCCCTTTCCAATCCATTCACGGGAAAAAAGAGATAAGTATATTTCTCTTTCTCAAAGAAATTTTATGATTCCAAAGTGTTTGGATATGGAAACTTTAGATGGTGTTAAACTTAAGGATATGGTGTTAGAGCTTTGTGATAGGTTAAGGTAGAGGAAATTTGTGGGATTAACTCATGCCATGTATAGAGACTTGACACTAAAGTTTTACACCACTCTAAAGCTCTCGGACCAAGCTCATAAGAAGTTTAAATGCTGGCTTAATAGGAAACCCAACGTTATTGATTATGATACCATGTTTAAGGTGCTTGGGTTTCCAAATGGAGGAATTTGTGAAGCACCCACTAAGTACACATGGAGGGATTTTTGAAAGGAAATCACTTCGCAAGAGGAGGTTTGGGATGTTTGTGGTTCAGCTAATGAGTTTATTCAAAATCATAACTTTATTATTATGCACAAGCTCATGTGCCATTCCATTTTTGGGAAGATGGAGAGCAACAAAGTCTCAAGGTAAGAGTTATTGATGTTGTGGTGTATGCACACTTCTATAAAGATCTCCACCATGTACTTCATTCTGCAGATGTTATGGCATGTTGCTAGAGCCCCCAAGGCATCAATTTTCATAGGCCATATTACAACAGGTTTGGCATTACATTTTCAAGTTTTTAATCCCCTCACCACGCAAATGCCTTCTATTTTGCAAGATAGACTAAGTTGGCTCTTGCCTACAAGAGCTAAAATATTTGCATCTTCAAAGGAGCTGAGGGAGCCTACCACCAAAAAATGCTTCCATTTGAGGCAATTAGCATCAAAAAGTAAGAATTTACCCCTAGCTGATGAAGGTAAGGAAGAAGAGTCTAATGATGAAGAAGAAGAAGACCAAGAACCACTTCTTCAGCTGCCTGCTCCATCACATGTTGGCATGACCCAAGTCCTGGAAAAGCTAGACCTTTTTAAAGCTGTAATAGAATCCAAATTTAAGAGCCTAGAGAAATCGGTGGAAGATAAATACCATGAAGTTAATGATCGCCTTATCGATATCAAGAGCGAGATATCCTACCACCTTTTCAAGCTTCAGGCATATTTCAAGGCCACGGGTGATGAAAATCTTCCCTCACTATCTACTGAAAGGCCTCATGCACCTTCAACTCTAGACTCTCCTCATCAAGGGGAGTAAGCTTTCTTTTCCCTAGTTTTTTTTTTATTTTGTTTTTAGTTTTCTTTTATATACATTTCATGTTTATAAATTTTGCTTATGAATTTTGTGTTTTATTTTTTTTATGTTTATGCATAATATACATACTATACATGTGCATATTAGGTACCCTACACACATTGAGTACGATGTGTCATTCAAGTGTTTGGGGGGGGGGGGGAATCATTTTGCATTTTTGCATCTTTAAGTATATCATGTGTATATTTTGGGTATATCATGCATTGCATTTGCATTTGTGTAAATTTGGTCCAAATTTTTGAATTTTGATGCTAAGCACTTGAATTTTTGCACGATTATCTTTGTCATGAATTTTGTGTATGTTTGGAATATTGTTAAGCATATATGTCCAATCTTCTTTTAATGGTTAGTTTGATTTCTTGTAAATTTAGTTAACATTTTGAGTTGAGAATTTTTGAACTTTTAATCAACTTAATACATGTTGTTATTCACTTTATCATAATGTTGAGTTGTTATTTTGGGAAACAGTAGGGTGAATGAATTAAACTCCTCTCTAGGGTCATTTTTAGTTGTATGCGAAAGAAATCGTAAAAATACTCTTTCCCATTTCTAAAAAAAAAAGAAAACAGAAAGAATAAAATGTGCTAAGGGACTCAAATTCCATCTACTTTAATGCTCTTGCAAAATAGTACGAGTATTCAAAGAACCCTTTCGAGGTGTTCACGTTGAGTAGTTCGGGAAAGATGGGGAACTACCAAAAGAGGGAAGAAAAGCACAAAAATTCTAAAATAAAAAGGACGGAATTGATTTTCGCATGTCAAATTAGAAATTACCTTAGATTGGAATCTTTTTCATTCATTTGTACTCTTCTTAAGACCTTGATTCATATTTGTGTGATTATGAGTAGATAACATGCTTTTCACTTAGTAACTCAACTTGATTTGTTAACTTTATTTTTGAGATTTGTAAACTAACTATAAAGAGAAGATTGTGATGTGTGCTTGATAAAATTTGGGATATACACTTTGTTCGTTGCATTTGATAGTATGTGTTTTGTAGTTTACTTGAGGACAAGCAAAGATTCAAGTATGGGGGTTTTTTTTGGTGTCAAATTACATGTAGAATTAGGAGTTAATAGTGCATTTATTCATTCATTTTAATTAGCATTTAGTATAGGATAGCATATAGAATTAAATACTTTTAAGTTTTGTTTGAATTTTATAGGGAAAAGGAGCAAAGTAGGTGAATGGTAAAGAGGAGAAGCAAAGAAAATGAGAGAAATAGAGCAAAAGCAGAGTAGACCTACTGTCGTGATCGCGGCTGGATGCGCAATCGTGGGAATGCTAAGTTTACAACCCCAAAGTGATATTGAGGCCTGTGCGATCGCAGATTCCTGTTAACCAAAGCTTCTATCGCGAGCATGAATCATTAGCGATCATGACCCTTTCACTAGAGGCCCTTTTAATGTGAGTGCGGTTTGTGCGAGATCGTGGGTAGCACATTTCTAGCACAAAACATGTTGAGGTGTACTTTTTTAGAGAAAAATCTAAGGGAGGTGAAAGGACATGTTCTAAAAGAGGCTATAAAGGACAATAGGCACAAATTACTTAGGGAGGACTCACTCTACACACTCTCATTCACACAAGACACACTAATACAAGCAAGGAGAGAATGAAAAAGAAGGAGGAGAAAATGAAGCTGAAAAGGAGACCCATTGAAGAGCTAAGCTTTTTTATAACCATTTTTAACTCCCTTTTTATTTCTAGTCTCTTGTTTTGTATTTGAATATTTGAACGATGGATTATATAGCCATGTTTGGCTAAGTACTTTATTGTTGTTGGGATTTTGAGACTCATTTGATTTAATGTTAATTTAACCATTGATATTGTCTCTTATATGCATATTGTGTTTGTTGATCTTAATGAATGTTATATTTTGGCCATATATAACTCTCATTTGGATCTATGCAATGAGAATTGGTGGATCTAATAGACCCACAAGCACATGTTAGATTGATTAAATGTCTTGAGAAAGCTTAATCTTGTCTATTTCTCTTATAGGTTTTGCCTAATGCCTTGCATGCTTGATGTTGGTTTATATTCATAGTGATGATGAGAATTAAGCTATGATTATTGAATCTCAATTGATTGATGCTTGTAGCGTTGAGTAGCTACTTGAGAAAGAGTACTCAATGATCCTTGAAAAACCTGAGATATGCAATGAAAGATGATTTATTCTATCAAATTAACTTAATGAAAATGTGGTGCTTAATCTCCCAACAACATGCCTTCCCATTGATTTATTTCCTTTATTAATTTGATTAGTAATTGTTTGGTTTATATTTCTGTGTTTATTTGTTGTTTAATTCATTGTTTGCTTTATTCAAATCATATTTGCAAGCTAGCTCTAAACAACTACGATCAAAACTAATAGGTGTTTTAGTATCAATTCTCAAGGGAACGATATTTTACTCACTTCTATATTACTTGTCGACCCGTGCACTTGTGGTAAGGTCATCAACACTTGGGCAATTTCATGTTAAAAACTTGGTAATTCACTAGAAGAAAGACAAATTTTGGCCATTGAAGTAGGCAAGCTGGTGAATGAAATGCTAGACACTATAAAAGGGAAAAATCTCTAAAAGCACATGCAACAAAAAAAGAGATACAAAAATTCAGAAAAAAAAAAAGTTTCCTATATTGTTAACTCTGCTTTTAAGACAGTAAACATGAATAATAGCAACCTAGTTTAAGATCTTAGAAAATCTTTAGATTTGGTAAATGAAGGTGAAAGAATAAAAAAAAAAATTAGATCTTATCTTTTTTTATCCTTAAGTAATTCTTTGATTCCACTTAGTAGGAGCAAGCTTACCCTTAGTGGTATTATGAAAAAAAAATAAGAGAGAAAATTTCTAAAATTCTTTATAATTCTGAACTAAATTGAAAAAATAAAGTTGAATGACTAAAAATTTTGGACAATGTCCCTTTAAAATAAAATTAAAATTGAATTATAAAAAAATAAATTAAAATTTAATAACTAAACTGTAATAAAAATATAATTTAGTGACCTTTAAAATATTTAACCCATAATATTTCATCTACCCTAACATCGTGATCCTCATGAAGATAACATTTGGACAGAAGGTGTTCCATCTAAAATTAAACTTCTGTTTCATCTGTTTGTGAACACGAAAATTAAATGATCCCTTCTCAGCCTTAGCAAAATGTTAAATTTATGGATGGAAAAGGGGCCCTTAAGGTTTTATTAGATAGCTGTACGTACTTTAATTTACGTACGTATGAAGTCTATGTTTTTTTTTTTCAAGAAAAAAATTTATAATCACTTACTTTCTTCTGATGGCCGCTGTTAATATCGTAGATAAGAATTAGAAAAAATATAAAAATATCCACAACGTTGGACTCTAATTTTACATTCATTACTAACATTTATTAAAGTATAAATATATTTTTATTATTCTGAAAATCATATATTTAAACTCATGTTATTTTTAGGGTCCATTATTACTAACATGCATAGAAAAGAAATATTACTCCTAATATTTATAATAAGGAATTTACCCCAAAAGAAAATTAAAAATATTTAAACACAAAAATTTTTCTAAAAAATTTAAATTTTAACCATTTTTTTATACTCGTAGGATCTACTAATAGTAATATGATATTAAAAGGATTTTACATCTAATTTTTATAAATTTTTAAAAAAAATAAAATTCCATACTATTTCAAAAACATTTGAAATATTCAAATAAACGAAACTCATATCATCCTATATAAAAATTTACTTTTTTATTCACTCCCAAAGTAATAAATAAATAAATATTTATTTATTTATTTGTCCGTCTCATCCTAATTTGTTACATTTAAATAAATTAATTAATTTTTATTTTGACAATGAATAAAAAAAATACAAATTCATATAGAATGAAATGAACTTTTTATTTAAATATTTCTAAATTTTTTAAATGACAAAATTTAAAAAAATTTATAAAAAATTAGATGTAAATTATTTTAATATTGGATTAGTATTAGTAGATTTCATGAGTATAAAAAATAAACGGTTATTTAATATTTTTAATAAATAAAAATTTAAATTTTTAGAAAAACTTTTGTGTTAAAATATTCTTTAATTTTCATTAGGAGTAAATTTGTTTCTTATTACAAATATCAGAGGCAAAAATATACTTTTATCTAATATTTTTCTTTGTGCACATCAGTAATAATGGACCATAATAATAGTGAGAATTAACACCGTTTGTAAGAGGGATTAAATATATAATATGAAAATGTAATTGTACTTTAAAAAATATTAGTGATAGATGTGGGATTAGAGCACAACATTAAAGATGTTTTTATACCTTTTCTCATAACAATTTGAATGAATGAGCTTAACTTTGATATTAATTTTAAACAAGTGAACCATGTTTAAGGACTCAAATTGTCTCACATACTATATATATATATATATATATTGCCTCATATGCATTACTTTTTTCATGTTTGCTGCTGCTGCTTAATTTCTCTTTTAATTGCTGTATACCGACCTCTTTGTTTCAACCTCAGGTCAGCCGAAATAGCTAAAATGAAAATAGAAGCTAAGAAAATTGAATCTCTGATATTAAATTTTCTTACACCTTGAGACTATATTATTAAATGGTTTAAAGTTGAAGTGTTGGAACTTTCTCAAGCATTTTTCTTGGAATAGATAAATTTATCTTCTCTAATAAAACTAACAATTATCAGTTCTATATATATATATATAAATTTTCCTTACCTGAATTGCTGAAACCTGGTTCCAGTTGGCTTCAAGCAATGCATAATTATCAAGAAACACAGGATTTCATGTTTCAATTTTTTATCGCCATAACAAGAACAACAGAGGTCAGAAATATCACCCGAACCATTGAAGCAATCAACACAAGTGAAATAAACTCCAGCTAAAAACACTTCACAGTTATCACAATAGTGAACTCTATCGCTGGACCACAGGTAGTGAACAGAGATAAATTCTTAATGATTCACTATAATATTAACCACCCATAAACATGAACTATTCTATAGTTAAGATTAAAATTTTAGCCATGATATTTGACATTTTGGCTATTATATAATGCTAATTGCGACAGTAAATAAATTTTTAGCTAATTATTTACAATTTTAGTTTTAAATATTAAATTCATGAATAATTGAAAATGTCAGTAAAATAATTAATTTTCTAGTTATATAAAAATTCAGCCGTGGAGATTGATACCATGGCTAGTAAATATTATTAGCTATAATAATAAATATATTTGTGGTTAGTTATATAAAATTTTAGCTAGAATTAATTAAAAAATATAAATGTGAAATAAAAAAAGTCTTAAATCTCAAGTTGAAAATAAACAATAAAAAAATTGTTCGTTCTATTTATTAAATAGAAATCACTAGTTCTCTTCTATCTTGAAGGATACAGTTTTTTTTTTTAAATATTGCTACATCTCAAACTAAAATTTAAATTTTAAACTACTAAAATTTTATCTATCTTAAACTAAAATTTAAATTTTAAACTGATAAAATAGCAAATAAGCCTTTAACTAAATATATTATATTTGCTATAGATATTATTTAGTGGCTAATAATTAAATTTTTTGTTACAAAATTTATATTTTTGTTGCAATTAAATTTAATATATTTTTACAATTTAGCTTAATTATCGTAATTTATGAAATTAAAAAATATATAAAAAATAGGTACAAAACATATAAATTCTGCTGTTAACTTTTAGTCACACCATTTTTTGATACGACAATTTATGAAACAATTTTTTTGTAGCTAAAATATTTAGTTATAAAAATTTATAGATTTAGCCATAAATTGTTCCGAAGATATAGATAACAATTGTTGCATATTCAAGTTCTCATCTCTATCTTCATCTAGCGTTTCAAAGAATCCAAGAGAAGAAATCGATTCAAAGCCCTTTTGTCCCTGAAGTGTTCTCTGTATTCTTCAAAGCTAATTTTCCGTCATTATCTGTATCCATATTCAATGGAGAGATCTTCTTCTATAAGATCTTCTGTTGGATGCTTCTGCTCTTCTGATAAGTTGGCAAAGTAAGGTTTAGCAGTCTCTTTAATCTCCTTCATTTTTTTCCTGATATATATATATATATATATTGATGAATCTGGGGGTGTGTTTGTAGCAAAATCCTTCAACTATTTAACCATTTCCAAGTTCCTTGGAGTTTCCTTAGGTAATACACGATTTTCCCCCCTTTCTTCTACAAGTTAGATTTGGCAATATATAAATATGGTTCTAAAACACTAAACAATAAATAAATAAATAAATCCTGAAGCATATATAATATCTCATGGAGGAGAAATGATACCCTAACACCACATTTTTCCTTATGAAGATGACATATGGACAAAAGGGGTTCCATCAAAAATTAAATGTTTGTTTCAACTGTTTGTGAAAATAAAAATTAATGATCCCTTTCCAACCTTTGCAGAATGTTAATGCATGGACGGAGAAAGGGCCCTTAATTAAAGGTTTTGTTAGATAGGTCAATGCATTTTAATTTACGTACGAACTAAATAGGTCCATGCATTAATTTTTTTTTTAAAATAATATATTATTATTTGCTACGATTGTAGATAATAATTTGAGTGGATATTAGAAATCGGACTCAAAAATCTGTGAAAATTTTTATCGATAATAATTTGAGTGGACATGAGACTGATTTTAATGTCAGTGAATTGGACACATAAATAATTGTCTGCATTATTCAAAGGTCGGATTTTTATGATATGGCTATATCTGTTGCGTTTTTCTATGGTTTGTGACGTTGCAGAATGCGAAAGAGAAGATCTTTCAAGGTGCATATTTTATCTGGGAAAGGTTCAAACAGTTAGAACATCGCAAAGTTAAAAGCTTTATATATATAATATAGCGATAAAGGATTAGAGGGCTAATTTTGTCATTAAGGGAAGATAATTTGGTTGTTTATTTTAAGGATTGATAATGGGGTTATTTATAAAGCTTTAAATTAAAAAAAATTACTTATATTTTCGGAATTATCAAACTTTTCTAAGCAAAAAAATAAGCTACTGGAATTTCTCTTTCGTAATATTTCGATTAGTTATTAATTTATTTGATGAGGTCAGCATAAATTTTATTGTTTTTCTTGTCTAAAAAATTTCTAAAAACTACATTTTATATACTCGAAATAAAATAAATATGAGAAAAAGAATTTTTATATTTATTCTAAAAATTCTTACCTAGCGATACACGTGATGACAATATTTTTATTGATCAAGTATGAAATATATAAAACAGTATACTACAAGTCCTACCACAAGGTGTATTGAATAGATATCGAGTTGCTTTATTTTACATCATAGTATAAATTTTACATCATAGTATAAATTAATTCAATAATTAAAATAGACTGATAAATTCCATAACTATTCCATTTTTTTAATAGATCAGTTCTTGGCAAGTTTCATGGAGATGAAAATAACCTGTGGGTCAACTAAATGAACAAACTTCAATTAGGATGTGCCAAATAAATTGCATAATGAACAAAGCATAAATATTAGATAAAAATGAATTGTATTTTTTGATTCATATTTAAACGAATTACAGATTATAAATATATACACTTGTATTGCTTGTTCATCAAGTACAAAGGAACCTTCTACACACTCAAATAACTACCTCAACAGAATTTATTATTATCTAGCTGTCGCCAGTAATGATTGGAGAATTATCAGGTGTTGATCTTCCCATATGTATAAACAATACACTCGCAGCATGCTTGAGTCTACATATCCCCCCTCAAGTTGGAGGTTGGAATGGATCATACAAGCCCATATTGGATACTAAAGAGTGAAATTGAGGTTGAGCAAGGGGTTTAGTAAAAATATCAGCAACTTGATTAATACTTGAAATGTGTTGGGGAAGAATGAACCCATTTATGAATTGCTCCCTCACAATATGGCAATCAATATCCAAATGTTTTGTTCTTTCATGAAAAGCTGGAGTAGCAGTGTTATGAAGAGCTGCCTTATTATCACACTAAAAATCAATAGGGAATGAAACTAGAACATCAAAATCTTGAAGAATATAAGAGATCCATTGAAGCTCACATACTGTGGCTGCCATGCTTTGGTATTCGGCCTCTATAGAAGACTGAGAGATGGTGGTTTATTTCTTTATTTTCCAAGAGATTAAGGCCTTTCCCAAGTAAATACAATAACCAATCAATGATTTTCGCATTTCCAAACAAGCAGCCCAGTCAGCATCACAAAAAGCTTGAAGAGTGAAAGTGTTATGATCTGGATAATATAACCCAAAAGAATGAGTGCCCTTGAGATATCGCAGCAAATATAGCGCAGGTTGCGAATGACCGTGACAAGGAGATGTAACATATTGACTGAGTTATTGAACAATATAGGAAATATCTGGGCATGTTATACACAAATGGAGAAGTCGTCCCACAGGGCATCGGTATTATTCTGGATGTTGAAGAGAAGGTCCTTGATTAGGAAACAATTTATGACCCTTTTGAATTGGAGCAGCAACGGGCTTTGTACCCATAAGGCCTGTATCTTGAAGTAGGTCTAGAACAAATTTTCTTTGGTTTATTGTTGTCCCATGAGCATCTCTTGCTATTTCCAAGCCCAAGAAATATATTGCATGGCCCAAATATTTTATTGTGAAGTGAGAGTCTACATATTGCTTGACTTGTGCAATTTCTTCCTCGGAACTGCCTATGATAAGGACATCATTGACATACACTAGCAAGGCAAGAAAAGAAGAAGAAGACTTCCTTGTGAAGAGGTAATTATCATGAGTAGATTAATGAAACCCATATTGTTGAAGTTTGGAGCTGAATTCAGAATTCCATTGGTGGGAGGCTTGCTTTAACCCATATAGTGATCTTCTTAGCATGCAAACTTCACCTTATTTGGCTTTAAAATACCCTTATGGAGGCAACTGTAGACCTCATCATCTAGAAAACCATGTAAAAAAGCATTGTTGATATCTAGTTGTTGAATGGGCTAAGAATTTGTAGTAGCAATGGCAAAGAAATTCAGACAGTCACTATTTTTGCAACTGGAGAAAAACTATCAGTGTTGTCAATGCTTTCTGTTTGATGAAATTCCTTTGCAACTAATATGGCCTTATAGCGTTCCACACTCCCATCCGAATTAGTTTTCACTTTGTAAACCCATTTGGAGCTAATAGCCTTCTTGCCTTAAGGAAGCTGAGTCAATTCCCATGTATGATTATGTTCAAGTGCTTGCAATTCTCGATGCATTGCCTTAACCCATCTCCCATCAGTACTTGCCTCTTTGTAAGTCAATGGCTCATGGATATTTAAAACATTTGCCAAAAATGATGCATAATGAGAAGAGATGTTAAATGATTCTAAAAATGGGTAAGTGGGTGGTGTGTGTAGAGAGCTACTGGGTATAGATGTAGACTGATGGACATTGATAATAGGCATGCCATTAGAGGAAATAAAATTGGTGACATAATTGTTCAACCAAGTGGGTCGGTGCCTAGGTCTAGTGCTATGTCTTGTACTGTCATGTGAAGACTCTTGGATACTAGTAGGAAATTCATCTTGATGACCGGGTTCACTAAATGGTGTTTGGTTGTAAAAATTATAACGGTTATCTATAGTAGGTATAGGTAAAGGCACACTATCTTGTAGTGGTTATTGACTTGAATTTTTTTTTTTTTAAATTTCATAAAAAATCACATCCCTTGAAATAAGGATTTTTTTGGGACTCTATGTCAAAGACCTATAACCCTTTTGTCCATGATTATAGCCAAGAAAAATGCATTTGAAGGATCTTTGGTCAAATTTGGAATTTTTTGGAAAAGTATTGCTCACATAACACAAACAGTCGAACACCTTTAAGGAAGTGGGGTCTGGGGGTTTTTGATTTAAAAGCTCAAAAACAAACTCTTCTCATCACACATATGGTTAGTGGCACCTATGTCAAGTATCCATGCTTTAGGGCTTATCAAATTGGATATACTTAATGCAATGTGAAGTGCATGATTTAAGCAAGCTAAATTATCGGCATATCCATCCAAATTCGTAAATTGAACCGAGTTACCTTCAATTGAGAGCTTTCTTTTCATTATCTTCATAATCTCTTGTTGATTCAGATTTGATAAATCAGCTTTTGGTTCAGATTTTTCATTATGAATTTCATCTTCAAGAGGAGAGTTAGCCATATTTGCCATTGCCATAGTCTTCCTCTGCTGGTTCTTGAGCTCTCTGTACCAATCAGGCACTCCATGGATTTTGATACAAGTGTCCTTGTTATGTCCTTTTGAATTACAAAAATCACAAAACCTGTCCTCTTTCTCCTTTTTGTCATTTCTTCAAGCACCTTATTTGTCAACTCCTTCTCTTCTAATTATTTGTTTCGGGTACTGTGCTTTTGCCACCAGTGCACTACCATCAATGACATCTCCATAGACCACATTAACTTCTCTTTACTTCTCAACCCATTGGATCATGGAGTATGCTTTGTTTACTGAGGGTAGTGGCTCCATTACAAGGATCTGATTTTTCACATGATCATAGCACTCATTTAATCCCATGAGAAATTGCATAAGCTTGTTTGAGGGGTGTAAATTTGCCATTTACTTTGCTGAACCACATGAGCAAGCTGGAACAGGCATGAGACATGCTAATTCATCCCATGATTTTTTCAAGCAAGTATAATATTTTCCAACAGAGTTATTTCCTTGAATGATTGAATTGATCTCCCTTTGTATTTGATAGAGTAAAGGACCATTGCTTTCTTAAATAGTGTTCTTTAATCTCTTCCCACAATTCTTTTATCGAAGTTTTGTAAAGAAATGCTTCAACTATCTCCTTTGAGACTGCTTTTAGAATCCATGAAGTCACCATGTAGTTCACACGGGTCCATTGCTCATACTCGTTGGTACCTTCTGCTGGTTATTGGATTTGACCATCAATGAATCCGAGTTTAAGTTTTGCACCCAAAGAAATTTTCATAGACCTACTCCATGACAGATAATTAGTGCTTATTAATGGTGCAGTAACAAGAATCATGCCCGGATGATCCTAGTTATGTAAGTAGAAAGGGTCATCATATGAATTATGGGTTGGAGTATTAGAAGTATTTGCAGTATTTGTCTCCATCAATGGAGGGTTAGTAATAGAAAAATGGTGTTATGGAACATTGCTGCTCTGATACCATGAACAAAGCAGAAATATTAGATAAAAATGAATTGTATTTTTCTATTCATATCTGAAAGAATTACAGATTATAAATATATACACTTGTATTGCTTGTTCACCAAGTACAAAGGAACCTTCTACACACTCAAATAACCACCTCAACAAAATTTGTTATTATCCAGCTATCACCAGTAATGATTGGAGAATGATTAGGTGCTGATCTTCCTGTTAACGTAGCTGATCAAAGATAGGATATAATGGTGGCAGACATGGAGACATGGACACATATGTGGCAGACATAAAGACATGGACTCATATATATATTACATATTTATATTATCAACAGCATGTGCATATACACAGTGACAGACATAGCAATGGGCACACGTACATGGTTAGAAATGGGTTCAATATTCTTTAAATATTTTCTATAATTAGTTAGTGTATATATGTATATATATTGGTGGGCACGCACATGGTTAGAAATGGGTTCAATATTCTTTAATATTTTCTATACTTAGTTGGTGTATATATGTATATATATTGGCTCTGTAACCTTCGATAGAATATATATGAAATCAACATCTCAAGCTCTCATCACATGGTATCAGACACTCAGCATTACAAAAACACATAATAATTTTTTTTCCAGCACTGGTTGTGCTACTCTGCCATCCAACGATGCTGCTCTGCCATCCAACGATGCTGCTCTACCATCCAACGACCTAGAGCCTTCAGAACATTCAACATGGCCCAACAAATCATCCCTGCCACAACTCCTACCTCTGCTTCCATTTCTACCAATTACACCTTCGCTATAAAACTTTCACCACAAAATTTCTTGGTCTGGAAGACCCGATTTGTACTGCAAAACTCTCTCATCCTCAGAGTTCAACGCGATCATATATCGCAACATTGGTATGGAAGTTTATCCTATCGTTTCAGCACTAAATCTTCGACAAGAACCCGTCTCTTTTTTAGAACTATATAGCCAACTTTTGTCCCATGAAAGTCTCCTTAAGAGCTACTCCACGCCACCTGCTGCTCATTTATCTATCCGACCACATGTCCCTCCTTATCCAAAATCCCCAGCAGCTCGTCCCCATTTTAACTCCTTTTGCAATAATTCACCTGATCGCTGTCGTTGCCGTTATGCTCCTCGCAACTCACCTCGTCCACAAGCTAATGTTGCCTGGCATTCATCAGCTCATCATCCGAGTGCTTCAAATTACTCGCCAATGGTTTATCCTCCCCATGATTTCACATCTGCTCATTCTAATTGGATTGCAAACACCGGTGCAACTCATCATATGACACCGGCACTTTAGAATCTCATAAATCCACAAGCTTACAACTCGGTAATGGACAAACAATGCCATTGTTCATACAGGTATGGCTTCTTTGCCTTCAGTAAAAAATACTAGCTTGAAGTTACATGAGGTATTGCATGTCCCCACTCTCTCCAAATCTTTACTTTCAGTAAAACATTTTGCTCATGATAATCACTACTTTTTGAATTTCACCCATCTCATTTTTTTTATCAAGGACAAGAAGAATAAGGCCATCCTATTGTAAGGCAAGAGTAGTCAAGGACTCTATGAACTTTCTTCCCCCAAACCTCAAGCTTTTCTTCAAACAAAAGTCCCATTTCATATGTGGCATGCAAGACTCGGTCATCCTCGGTCTTCTGTTGTTTCAAATCTGATTAATAAACATAATCTCCCAGTTACATCTTCGCCATCTCGGTCTACCATATGTCATTCTTGTCACTTAGGAAAAATGGCTAAGCTTCCCTTTTCATCCGTGGACCATTCAAGCAGAAACTTGTTTGATATTATTCACACTAGTGTATAGGGACCTTCCCCAGTCCTTAGCAATTTAGGATTTAGATATTTCTTCATTTTTGTTGATGATTTTTCTCGCTTTTGCTGGCTTTTTCCTTTGAAAAATAAAAATGATGTTTTTTATAAGTTTATCCACTTTGAAAATTATGTCAAACTTCAATTTAATTGCCAAATCAAAGCTGTCCACTCTGATTGGGGTGGAAAATACCAAAAACTCTATTCTTATCTCCAGCAAAAAGGCATAATTCATCACCTTGCTTGCCCATAAACTCACGAAAAAATGACTTGGATGAAAGAAAAATTCGACACATTGTCGATACGGGTCTAACTCTTCTTGCACATGCTTCCATTCCATTCAAGTACTAGTCTTATGCATTCCTCACTGCTATTCGCTCTATCAACCAAATGTCGAGTATAAGTTTAAACAATCAAGTCCCATTTACTTTACTTTATAACAAACAAGTTGATTACACACAATATAAAGTCTTTGGATGTGCTATCTACCCTTACCTTCGCCTTTATAACACACAAATTTTCTTTTCATAGTATTCAATGTGTTTATCTTGGTCAATCACCCGATCATAGTGGCCATTTTTGCTTGGATATTAAAACGGGTCGAGTGTACATTGCATGTCATGTTGTTTTTCATGAGCAACTCTTTCCATTTCAACAAAACAACATTGGTGGTCAACCTGCTTTCAACAAAACTTTCGCTCCCACCTCCACTCCTTGGCTCATAGTTCAGGTTCCTTCTACTCTTGCTTCAGGTATGTCTCAGTCATTTACTTCTACTTTAACACATTCACACTCTTTTCCCTTATCTCCATATCCTTCCACTTTATCCCATTCAAACTTCACCTTATCTCCAAACCAACCACCTATTCAAACCGATCCCACCCAATCCACCTCATCCAATTCGTCCCCCTCTTCAGACCTCAAACTTATTGTTGACTTCACTACATATCCTAACTCCATTGAAATTCTGCCACCCACCACTACCACATCTTATTTATCTTGTACCTATAATATGCACCTTCGACCTACAACCATATCCAAACAACAATCACATTACACCACCCAAACCCACACCACTCCAAACTACCTTGAACTTGAACCTCATACTTACATTCAAGCTAGTAAACATATTGAATGGCAAAAGGCCATGTCTGATGAATTCAATGCTTTGTTGTCTAATAATACATGGAGTTTAGTTCCTAAACCTGAAAATACTAACATTGTTGCAAACAAGTGGATTTACAGGATTAAACGCAGGTCTGATGGCTCCATTGATCGCTACAAGGCTCGCTTGGTAGCTAAAGGCTTCACTCAACAAGATGGGGTCGACTATACAGAAACTTTCAATCCCGTTGTCAAATCCACTACAATTCGGATTGTGCTTGCTTTAGTCGCCATGTACAATTGGTCTATCAAACAACTTGACATATCTAATGCTTTCTTATATGGAAATCTCATAGAAACTATTTATATGGACCAACCAATTGGCTTTGTTGATCCTACTTGGCCATCTCATGTTTGCAGACTCAATCATTCTCTCTATGGCCTTAAACAAGCACCAAGAGCATGGTTTTCCCAATTGGCTCACTTCCTTCACAATCAACACTTTGTGTCCTCAAAGGCCGACTCCTCCCTCTTCATGTAAAACAATGGCAGCCACCATTTATACATTCTTATATATGTAGATGACATCATCATTATTGGGTCCTATTCCAAGCTCATTACCGACACCATCCAAGCTCTTCAAGGAGAATTTCCTGCTAAGGATTTAGGGGATCTACACTATTTTCTTGGAATCGAAGTCGAGCACAACCAAAGTGGTATTTTCCTTTCCCAAAAATGTTATGCTCTCGACCTTTTTGCTCAAGCTGGTTTGCAAAACTATAATCCCTACAAAACACCTATGGCGGTCTTTCCTAAGTTGTCCAAATTATCCGGTGATCCTTGCTCTACAACCACTAAATATAGACAGCTGATTAGAGCTCTTTAGTATCTTAATATCACCTGACCTGACATATCTTTCTCTGTAAATAAATTGTGCCAATTCATGCACAATCCAACCACTGCTCATTGGCATGCTTTGAAACACTTATTGCATTTTGTTAATGGGACTGTCCATCAAGGTATTCATCTAAGCACTCACAATTCTCTTGCTATTACTTGTTATGCCAATAGCGATTAGGGAGTGGATCAAGATGATCGACGTTCAACATCTGGATATGCCATTTTTCTCGGAAATTCATTGATTTCTTGGCTCGCTAAAAAGCAGCCCACCATTGCTCGCTCATCCACTGAGAGCGAGTACAAGGTAATTGCAAATGCTACTGCTGAGTTTCTTTGGATTTGCTCTTTTCTCTCTGAGGTTCAACATCCGCCAACCTCTTGCACAATGTGGTGAGATAACATTGGAGCTGTCTACCTATCCTCTAATCCAGTATTTCATGCGAGAATGAAACACATTGAACTTGATTACCACTTTGTTCGTGAACAAGCAACATCCGATGCTCTTTCCATTCAGTATGTTACAACAGCAACTCAATTGGCTGACTTGTTTACCAAGCCCTTGTCGTTGTCTCGGTTCCAATTCCTCTGTCAACAATTACCTCTCCAGCCGCCTAAGGTTTTTGTAGGGGGCTGTTAACGTAGCTGATCAAAGATAGGATATAATGGTGGCAGACATGAAGACATGGCCTCATATGTGGCAGACATGAAGACATGGAGACATGAACTCATATATGGCAGACATGAAGACATGGACTCATATATATATTACATATTTATATTATCAACAGCATGTGCATATACACAATGACAGACATAGCAATGGGCACACGCACATGGTTAGAAATGGATTCAATATTCTTTAAATATTTTCTATACTTAGTTGGTGTACATATGTATATATATTGGTGGGCAAGCACATGGTTAGAAATGGGTTCAATATTCTTTAATATTTTCTATACTTAGTTGGTGTATATATGTATATATATTGGCTCTGTAACCTTCGATAGAATATGTAAGAAATCAACATCTCAAGCTCTCATCACACTTCCCATATGTATTAACAATATATTCGCAACATGCTTGAGTCTACATACATAATTTACCAGATCACATCAAACATGCTTATCTAATTTGTTAACATAAAGAAAACACAAGTACATGTATTAATGTTAGACATTACTACAAGGATATTTTGCTTTAAAACTGCCTGTTTAGCAACCTACATCAACAACCTAGATGCTCAAATTGATTCTTATTACTCTACACCAACAACAATAATATCTGCAAGTTAGGCACCGACGTTGATTCACATAAATTACACTCAGTAATATATGATAGTATTAATTTATGAAAATTGACTAATTTGTAGTTAATTATTTAGAATTTTAGTTTTAAATATTAAATTCATTATTAATTGAAAATGTCAGTAAAATAATTAATTTTCTAGTTATATAAAGATTCAACCATGTAGATTGATACCACGGCTAGTAAATATTATTAGCTATAATAAAAAATATATTTGTAGTTAGTTATATAAAATTTTAGCTACAATTAATTAAAGAATATAAATGTGAAACAAAAAAAATTCTTAAATCTCAAATTAAAAATAAACAATAAATTTTTTTTGTTCTATTTATTAAATAGAAATCACTAATTCTCTTCTATCTTGAAGGATTTTCTTTTTAAAATTGCTACTTCTCAATTTACGACCTTTAGTGATTTTTATAATTTTGACATATTTTTTTTTGGCAATGTCATTCACCAACTTTTAAATTTTTGCAATTCAATACACCGGTTGAAAATCTGGTGAAATTTTGCTGATGTGGACACCGAAAAAATCTAAGTTGATCCACGTAAGCGCCACATCAAAACGCACCGTTTTGACTATTTGCAAAAAATACATGACCTTTGACATTTTTTACAATTTAAATATGACCTATTGATTTTGACAAATTAATACATATATTTTTTTATTTAATTTATATTTTTAATTGATGCATGTAAAGTAAAAATTTAAATAATGAAATTTAAAATTTATTTTTCTAATCAAATAAAATATAAATTTTATTTCTTATTTTTATGCAATAAACATTTATTTGATATATTCAAATTGATATGTATTTAGTTATTTTAGATTAAATTATTATTTTATAATATTTAAAATATTTAAATATTTAATTTAATCAAATTATGTTGTATTATTTAAATTGACTTACATATTAAATAAATTTTATAATCAAATTATACTTAAAATAATTAATAATATTTACATTTCCGTTGAAATCAAATCTTAATTTTTCTTTTATTGATGAATTTATAGTAATTAATTATTATTTTTAATTTTTAATTTTTGCTTAATAAATTAATTTTAAATTAATAAAAAATTAAAAATATTAATTAAAAATTAAAATTATATATCATCAATTATTTTATTTATAATTTAATTATAAAATTTAATTAATATGTAAATCAATTTAAATAATAAAATACAATTTAATTTAATTAATTTTATATCTTTGAATGTATCAATTAAATGTTCATTACATAAAAATAAGCAATAAAATTTATATTTTATTTAATTAGAAAAATAAATTTTGAACTTTCATTACTTAAATATTTACTTTTCATGTATCAATTAAAAAACATAAATTAAAAAAAAAATAAAAATTATATATCAATTTTTTAAAATCAATAGGTCGTGTTAAAATTATAAAAAATTTCAAAGGTCATACATTTTTTGAAAATAATCAAAACAGTGCGTTTTGACGTGGCGTTTACATGGATCAACTCAGATTTTTTCGGTGTTCATATCAGCAAAGTTTCACCATATTTTCAACTGGTTCATTGAATTGCAAAAATTTAAAAGTTGGTGAATGACATTGCCAAAAAAAAAAATATATGTCAAAATTTCAAAAATCGCTAAAGGCCGTAAATTTTTTTGTAATTTACCCAATTGAAATAAAAAAAATAAATTTTTTTTGTTCTATTTATTAAATAGAAATCGCTAGTTCTCTTCTATCTTGAAGGATTTTCTTTTTAAAATTGCTACATCTCAAACAAAAATTTAAATGTTAAACAACTAAAATTTTATCTATCTTAAACTAGAATTTAAATTTTAAACTGATAAAATAATAAATAAGTCTCTAATTAAATATATTATATTTTCTATAGATATTATTTGGTGGCTAACAATTAAATTTTCTGTTACAAAATTTATATTTTCGTAGCAATTAAATTTAATATATTTTACAATTTCGCTTGTAATTTATGTAGTTAAAAAAATATGAAAAATAGTTATAGAACATTTAAATTCTGCTGTTAATTTTTAGCCATGCCATTTTTTGGTACGACAATTTACAAAACATTTTTTCTTTTAGCTAAAATATTTAGTTACAAAAATTTATAGATTTAGCCATAAATTGTTCCGAAGATATAGATTACAATTGTTGCATATTCTAGTTCTAGTCTCTATCTTCATCTAGCGTATCAAAGAATCCATGATAAGAAATCGATTCAAAGCCCCTTTTGTTCCTGACGTGTTGTCTGTATTCTTCAAAGCTAATTTTCCATCATTATCTGTATCCATATTCATTGAAGAGATCTTCTTCTCTAAGATCTTCTGCTCGATGCTTCTGCTCTTCTGATAAGTTGGCAAAGGAAGGTTTAGCAGTCTCTTTTATCTCCTTCATTTTTTTCTGATATATATATATATATATTTTTTTTGATGAATCGGTGGGTGTGTTTGTAACAAAATCCTTCAACCATTTAACCATTTCCAAGTTCCTTGGAGTTTGCTTAAGTAATACGATTTTTTTCCCTTCTACAAGTTAGATTTGGCAATATATAAATATTGTTCTAAAACACTAAACAATAAATAAATCCTGAAAAATATATAATATCTCATGAAGGAGAAATGATATCCTAACACCACATTTTTCTTTATGAAGATGACATATGGACAAAAGGGATTCCATAAAAAATTAAGTGTTTGTTTGAACTGTTTGTGAACATAAAAATTAATGACCCTTCCCAACCTCAGCAGAATGTTCAATGCAAAGGGCCCTTAATTAAAGGTTTTGTTAGATAGGTCAGTGCATTTTAATTTACGTACCAACTAAATAGGTCCATGCATTGATTTTTTTAAAAATATAATGTATTATTATTTGCTACGATTGTAGATAATAATTTGAGTGGGTATTAGGAATCGGAATAAAAAATCTGTGAAAATTTTATCGATAATAATTTGAGTGGCTATGAAACTGATTTTGATGTCGGTGAATTGGACTCAGAAATAATTGTCTGCATTATTCAAGTTGAGTTTACTTAAGTAAAAGTTTAATAAATTCTGAATAGCAATAGTTCAGATAAAAAGAAAAAAGACACCAACTTTAATTGAACTCTAAATACCAATAATTTAGATAAAAAGAAAAAAAAGACCGATTTTGATGAACCCGCGGCATCGGTCACAAAACTGCCTTCTGCTCTCAATTATATAGTAAAGTGTCATCACCTCCATAAAACTCAGTTTTCCATTTCCGTCTTTGTTAATCAGAGCCTTTAAGAAGCTTGCACTCGCTATTAATTTGCATGTAATTTTTTTTTCCACATGAATGCCAAGAATTCATGCAAGCTTGACTCCGCGATCTCCATCGATCCTCATCCAAGGAGTTGAAGAACACTTTTGCATTAGGAAACTTACAAATTAAGTCTAAGTCATGCCAAAATGTATAGGAAGTAGATTGAATTTTTATAGAAATTGCTTATAAGAGTTTCTTTTCTTTTCTTTTTTTCAGCATTCAGGAAGGGGGTTATTATTGCATCTAATCTTTGGATGAATGATCAAATGGTAGATATTTTATTCTTAGATAAGGAAAATATCCCGAGCATATCTATAAACATTATAATTAACTAACTTCCCAGGTGTCGCAAATTTAATAGAACGACGTAATGTATTCAAAGTAAGCAAGTTTGTTTTTATTTAAGCAACATCTCCAGTTCGAACTGTAGTGAATATAGTCGCGTTAAATAGTTATTTGGAGACTTTTTTCTAATAATTTTTTTAACTTTAACTTTTTTGTATTTTTTAAATAACTACAAAAAAAAGATAAAAAAAAATTAAAATTGTCTCCTAAACCTTAAAAACTCGTTCCCAATATTTTTGGGGACAATTTTAGTTGTCCTTTTTGCCTCCGTCCCCCATTCTATTGGAGATAAAATTACAAATGTTGTCCCTATTATAAGGACGACAGTTGTCCTCATCTTAGAATATGATTGTACCTAAGTTGAAGAAGGACAAGTGTTGTCTCCAAATTGCTTGGGGACGACTGTCATCTTTATAAGTAAGGATGATTGTTGTTCCCAAGATGTTTAGGGACGACATTCGTCTGTATTCATAAAGATGATTATCATTACTACTTTAGGGGACAATTATTGCCCCTATTTTGTAAATAAATGTGTTTTGAATTTATCTTAAATAATTATATTTTATTTATTTTGTGCTTTTATTTATTATTTAATTATTTAATAATAATTTTTTTATCATCTCCATATTAGTGTCAAAATAATTTGAAGCAATTAAATATTAATAATATTTTTTCATTAATAGATCAAATTTTCATGAGTTCAAATTCAAGTAAGACTACAAAATTATATAAACTATCCTACAATAATACAGTTGCTGCTCTTAAGAGGCCCATACGTTACAGGTACTCTCCTCGACGTGTAGCTTTGATTGTTGAAGTCAAGTTTCAACCGATTTATATTGTATCCTTTGTACCCATCAAAAATTTTGTGTTCCTGAAGACACATTAATATAATATGTCACTCAACTATCTCCATGACAAATATTTAAATTAATCCTAAAGTATACATCACTTTAAAACACATTCTCAACGCCAAATAGAAAGGTTTCCAAAATATTGATAAAGACATTGATACCAAGCAAACAAACCTTACACCATTCAATGTGTGCTCTCAAGGTGAAAGCCAATGACAATGCACCAACTCGTAGTTAGTACCGTTAATGTTAATTTCTCCTAGATATCCTTTCCAAATCACTTGTAAAACATAAACTTTGAGTGAACAAATTAACATGAGATATGTAAATGCTTCTAAGTCTGTTCTATCTATTGCATCTCCCTAAGGATTTTATTTAATTGGTTGTGAACAATAGCTTTGATCATGCCAAAATATGATCAATGTATATGATAAATCAATTAAAACTAATCAATATCCAAGTATATTGGTCAAGTTTAAATCATAAGGTGCACCTATACTACACTGGATATGGGAATCATTCACATTGCCACTTAGTAGCTAGTGCTGGTCTAAAAAATTTGACCCAATGAGAATTATCAATTAAATGTTAATTTCTATTTATAAACAAATCTGTATTATTTGGTGTTTCAGTTTCACAACATAACAAGGGTTTCACTCTGACCAGCAGCAATAATGGGTTATTATTTGGTAAAACAAAACTAAATCCTCCAAGCCTACAAATCATCAAACCCAATGAGCTAGAAACCATGCTAAAATTCGAGTTCCAATTCATCACATTAGTTTACAAGTTACTATAAAAAATTGAGATCACCTCAATTGAGATTACAATTATCAATCCCACAACAAACCCTAACAAAAAAATAAATTGCAATTATTAACATTGAATATGAACCTAGTTACATAAACCACACAGAGTTACAAACTCAAGCAATTAATTATATGCAAACAGCAGCAAAAAGTCAATCCCAATTCAAATAAACTAATGATTAAACAAAAACGTATCAACATAACAGTAATAAAATGGCGGTTACCGGTGGTTTGATCGAGTAGATGAGGCAGATTATTGCATTCAATGGCGGAGATAAGGCTGTGACTGGAGTATTGTTGTAGGGTTGAGATGGAGTAGGTTGGGGACGGCTGATGATGAGAGCTAACCGAATGGCCGAGGAGGAGGAGATTGGACATCTATATTAAATGATGAAAGTTGGATTTGGAGGGAGAGGAATGAAGACGATGGCGGCATGGATTTGGAGAGAGTGAAAATATAAGTAAAGAAAAGAAAATCAAGAGGAAAAGGGACAAAATGAAGAAGAAAAGAGGTGGCCGCATGTAAAAATCAAAAGGTCAGATAAATTAGGTACATATTTAAATAAAATGTCTATAAATAAATGAATTAATTAAGTATTTAATTAAAGATATTGAAATTTTAAAATGGGAGTGAAGTTTTTCTAAGATAATTTTGTAATTTTTAATAAATGATAATATTTTAAATATTTTTCTTAAATTTGTGAAAAATAAAATATTTAAAAATATAAATTTTTGTTTAATAAAAAATTCAAAAAAAATTATAAAATTTTATGGTGCACTAACATTAAATTTTTTTTTAATGTATTCAATTTTAGTAGCATTTTATTAAAAAAATAGTTCATATCTAAAAAAACAATATAATAATTGATTATGTATAGTAAAATGTTAAAAAAAAAAAAAATCGTATAGGACTAGAACCCTTAAGCTGATCCTGATACATATTATCTCATCAGGATAACTTGTTTACACACGCGAATGTATAATGACGAGTGGTCTCCCATCTAAAGTGTCAACAAAGGTTTTATCCATTTTGTCTTTTTTGTACAGCAGAAACTAAGGTCGACGTAAATACAAGATATGAATGCTAAAGGCTAAATGCCTAGTTTCATATATGAACATTACGCCATTAATCTTTGACACTATTAATTTTTATCCAAATTTTAAATCTTTTTACTCATTTCGAATACGTTATAAATTTTTAACACCTACTAAATTAATTTTATTACTTAAATTAATCTTTTATTAGAGTTTTTTACTTAAATTTAAGTAAAAATTTATTAATTTTTTTACTCAAGTTAAAAAAATTGATCTTTTATTCAAGTTATTTACTTAAATTTTATTTTAGAATTATTGCGTTTTTTTATTTTTCTACTTTGAAACAAAATTATATTAGTCCAAGTGGTATTAGTCGAGGTTAGTAAATATTGTCATTAGAGATTGGTATGATAATTGGCGGGCCAAGTTTGCAATGAATGTCAGAATAAGTTCCATAACAGCGGCAGAGCTTTGGGGTATTTTTAAAGGGTTATCGCTTGCATGGGAGCTTGGATTTAGAAGGGTAGAGCTTGAATCTGATAATAAATGTGCTCTCCAGCTTTTACAGAAGAAAGATATGAGGATCCACAGCCATGCTCAGCTTGTTCAGTTAGTTCTTGCACTTCTTCAACGTGCCTAGAAAGTTAAATTGGTGCATGTTTAAAGAGAATCCAACCATGCGGCCAATTACACAGCTGATTTAGCCAAAGGGTTAAGTATTAGTTGTCATAGGTTTGAAAGACCTCCTTCAGGTTTAACTAGATGGTTAGATTATGATATATTGGGGAATGGTTTTAACAGAATAGTACCATTGTATTGATTCCAGGTACTTGCCTTGTTTCTTATAAAAAAAATAGAGAAAATGATCCCAATTATCCTGAAGAAAATGCTAATTTTCTAAATTATCCTATCCTTTAAATTGTATCAATTTATGCAGTTAATTTTTTGACTTGTTTCAATTTTATCCAACTTGTATTTGGCTTCTAGAGTTGCTTATATGGAAGGCCGGCGTGGCAAATAAGTTGCTGACTATGATAGACTCCAAAACGATGTCGTTTTGGTGATGGAGAAAAGGAAAAAAAAGAAGCAAAACATTCTGGTGTGATTATAGGTCATCTCCTTCTTCCCTAACTTAACTCTGTCCACTACTAAGTAACACAATTGAAGGAATTGGTGAAGATTTAACTTGATTGTATTCCAAAGAACTTGAAGAGAATATATAGATTGTGTACAATATATTTACCTACACTATAGGACAAATTTAATAGAATGTAAATGTAGAATATATAGTCAAATTACATTTGAATTATAGTTCCTAAGATTATGGAGAGTGATCTGCTGTTACGCCCATGTAAGATTGACGTCGGGTGAGCAGGCTAATCTTGGTCTTGAGTTCCAGAAATTGGGAGTGCGGTAGAGTTTTGGTGAGAGCATTGGCAAGCTAGTCTGTAGATGAAACATGGGCAACGCATAATGCACCATTTTGAAATCGTTCTCGTATGAAGTGAAAATCAATTGCAACGTGTTTCATTCTTGAATGAAAAATAGGATTTGAGCACAATTGAGTTGCTCCCATATTGTCACAATATATCACAGGACAGTTGGGCACCTTGACTTGTAAATCAGATAGAAGAGAATATATCCAAGAGACTTGTATTCAGCTCCGGTGGAGGACTGGGTGACCGTTCTTTACTTCTTCGAGCACAAGATATGGGATTTTTGCCAAGATAAATGATGTAGGCACCTGTAGATGAAAAATCATCTTTATTTCCTCCCTAATTTGCATCAGCATAGCCATGTAATGAAAAGGAGAAGTTGTGATAAAATTGAACACCACTATCAACTATACCAGCCAAGTATCAGGGCAATCTTTTCAAATAACTCCAGTGATCTGATGTTGGTTTTTGTATGAATTGAGACAAGCGATTAACAACAAAGGCTACATCAGGTCTGGTGATAAGAAGATATTTAAAACTACCAATAATGGTGCGATATTCATGTGCATCCGGTAGAGCAATACCATTGTGTAAGGATAATTGCATATTTGCAGTAATTGGCATGAGCACTGATTTGGCTTTTAATATATTTATTTTTATAGCAACTCTAATATGTACCTTCATTGTGCTAATATGAATCCTTATGAATTCGGTACAACATAAATTCCCAATAAGTAGGATAACATGCCAAGATCTTTTAATGAGAACTTCTTCGCTAAGATTGAGATAAACTCAAAAATCATGGTAGGCTTGTCACCTGTTAGGACCAAATCATCAACATAAATAATTAAATACATAACATGAGAGCCATTATTGTAAACAAATAAGGAGGTATCAAAAAGAGAATTTTTGAACCCATACTCGAGCAAATAAGTTTTCAATTCATGATACCATGCCCGGGGTCCTTGCTTCAAGCCATAGATAGCTTTTCTGAGTTTGCAAACATGCTGAGGTTTGTCTTTATCTACAAAACCATGTGGTTAGGCCATGTACACATCCTCATATAAGTGCCCTTGCAGAAATGCATTATTGACATTTAGTTGGCTCATTTGCCAACCTCGACTGATTGGAATATTAAGGACAATGCAAACTATGGTTGGTTTTACTATAGGACTGAAGGTGTCATGGAAATCCACACCAGGATGCTAATGAAATCCTTTGGCAACCAGGCGTGCTTTGTACCTGTCAATAGAATTATCAAATTTTCTTTTTAATCAATAAATCTATTTACACCCAATAGGATTATAATGTAAAGCGGATGGAACTAGCTCCCATTACCATTTTTAACCAGGGCATCAAATTCTGCAGACATTACTAGTTGCCACTTGGGAACCTTTAAAGCCTGGGTGATTGTATGTGGTTCAACTTCATTAGTGTTGGCTAGTTGGGCTACAAGGTTGAGTTTTCTTTATGGTTTATGAATGTTATTTTTAGCTCTGGTTACAATGGTGTGGGTAGGTTGATTAAGAGTTGCAGTTTGTAAGGGTGGAGAAGTTTCAGTGATGGAAGTATTGTCACAGGAAGATTGTTGAGGAGAGTCAATCAAAGATATTGCATTAAGTGGCGCAGTAGGTGGGGAAATTTGTAACGAAGGAGGAAACCATGTGCCTATAGTGTTTGAATGTGCTTTTAACTCTTGAGGTGGAAGAGAATTGAAAGGAAACACACATTCTACAAACTTAACATGTCTCGATACATACACTTTTGAAGACTTTGGATCAAGACAAAGATACGCACTTTGAGTTATTGAGTATCCTAGAAATATACATGGTTTAGAATTAGACTCTAATTTATGAATGGTATAAGGCCAGAGCCATGGGTAACAGAGACATCTAAACATTTTTAGTTTCAAATAATTGGGAAAGTGATTAAAAATCTTTTCGTATGGGGATTGAAATTGCAAAATTGGTGTAGGCATTTGGTTGATTAAGTACATAGCAGTTGTAAATGCATATGACCAATATTTTAAGGGGATGGAAGTATGAGTTAAAAGAGCCAAACCAGTTTTCACAATGTGCAAATGTCTTTGTTTAGATATGCCATTGTGTTTTGGAGTATGAGGTGGGGTTGTGAGGTGTACGATGCCATTCATAGACAAAAAAAGCGTTAGAGCAACAAATTCACCACCATTATCAAAGTATAAAGTTTTAATTGTGTTTTGAAAGTGATTTTCAATGATGGACTTAAACTGGATGAACACTTCTTTGACATCTGATTTGTACTTAAGCAGATAGAACCGTGTGTACCGAGTATAATGGCTAACAAAAATAATATAATATTTGAACGCATCACTGGACACAACTGGTGCAATCCAAGCATCCGTGTAAAGAACATCAAGATGATGAGAATATGTGACTGTGGAGTGTGAGAAAGGCAACTTGTGACTTTTATTAGAAAGACATACATTTCAATTGACATTGGATGTAATGCCACTCATATGATGATGTCTTAACAATGTAAAAAGCTAAGATTGGATTTGATTTAGGCCACTCATAAACTTCATCTTTAGGTTTGCCTTTTAACAAGATCCTCCCTATACCAAGTTCCTTCACAAAAAAGGCAAATGGTGAGAATTCTACAAAAGCATCATTAGTTGTGCATAATTTATAGATGGAAATTAAATGGCATTTCATGCTTGGCACACAAAGAACATGTTATAATTTAAAGGTGTTATGAGAAGCAGTAAGAGTTGTTGAACCAGTGTGTGTTATAGGAAACTCAGTGTTATCTCTAATCATCATGTCTTCATTCCTATAGTATGGATTATGTAGTAAGATATTCTTAAGATCATGCATGACATTATGTGAAACACCGCTATATAGAAGCAAGGCTTAATGGTTATTCAAAGTTGCAACATAGTTCATTTTTGGTTGACATAAAAAGGTTTGATTGTATCTGCTTGTAAAATTTGGTTAAATCTTGTAAGAGGTACACTTGCGGTAGTGTGTCCTTGAATTCTGCATAGTTAACACTATCCTAGGTAAGGTCGATGCTACCGATTAGAGTTGGTGTTCTGTGATAGTCTAGAATTTTTATTTACAGCCGATGAAGTGTGATTGTTGTTGTTCCTCCAATTGGAGCCAGTTCGAGTTGAGACATGAGCTGTTATAGGAAAAGTAGTTTTTGATTTTGGAGCATTCACTGTTTCTCTAAAGTTAAGAAGCTTTTTGTGAAGCTCATCAAAGTTTATTAAAGTGTCTCTAGCTTGTACAACCCTTGCCCATTCCTTATAATCATCACTGAGTGCTTCTAGTATTTTATTGGTAAGATCTTCTTCATTAAACGGTGATATAAGGAGAGTGAGTACATCAGCTCGTTCTTTGATTTTTTGCAGAAATTCTGTCACGAAGTCAGTGCCTTTGGACATTTGCTTGATTTTATTTTTGATTTGCTTAATGCGCCCTCTAAAAGGCTTGGCATAAGTATTTGCAAGAGTTGTCCATGCTTCTCTAGATATTTTGGCCTGAGCTACAAAAGGGATGATGGCAGGGGAAATAGAGCCAATAATGGCATTTAGGATCAACTGATTTTGACGTACCCACATCGAGTAGGTTGGGTTTGGAGATGCAATGTTGTTGTTTGTGATGGTTTGAGTAAGATATGGTTTAAAATTATTAATATGGCCAAGTAAATCATACCCAACAAAGAGAGTTTGAAATCGTAACTTCCATGAGAGATAATTGGTTGAGGTGAGTTTGAGAGGAGTTTGGGTAGCTACATTGATAGTAATTAGTGTGTTGGTTAGATCATTGGTGTTTCGTATGGTGGCTGTATGATTGTTTGCCATGTTGGAAATGAATGAAGGAAGAAAAAGAAAAAGAAAATGAAAATGAGAGAAGAGGAATGGCAGGAAGAGCTTATTAATGCTCTGATACTATAACATAGCTGAAGGAATTATTAAAGATTTAACTTGATTGTATTACAAAGAACTTGAAGAGAATCTATAGATTGTGTACAATAGATTTACCTACACTATAGGATAGTTGTAACAGAAAGTAAATGCAGAATATATAGTAAAATTACATTTGAATTATAGTTCCTAAGATCATGGAGAGTGATATGCTATTACTAAGCCTCCTGCAGATCATTCTTTTCTCATAACTAATAAGTGAAACTCCTTTGACGTCAACACTGACTCCGTTAAAATGTTCCCTTTCCCTGTCAACCTAGCTCTCCTCTTTTCTGCCTCATGATAATCGTCTCGTTCTTGGTGAAGTTGACTTCTTTTCCGATAAGAAGAACAACACTCCTCCTCCTGCTGTTCCCGATAATATTAATAGCTATAATAATATTAATGATGATGTTGTTGATGACGATTCTAAACCCATATTCGTCTCTGTCAAAAAAGAAAATCTTATGTTGATAACATCACTCCTATTAGGTCCAATCTTGATGTAAATATAAGAACTCTTTTGTTTTATTATTGAAGATTTTTAGTTATAAATCTCCCCAAAATATTTATTATTTTTGGTTGCACTCTTCGGACTGTATAGACTGGGTTGCACCTTCTAACTGCTAACGTTGGATGTGATCAACAAATCATTGATGATGGGGTTTTATCTAAAGTTGATAATAAATGATCCAAAACTGAGGTAAAAAGAACATGCAAATAGAAAAATGAAAAGATAAAATCATTTTCATTTATATATATATTTTGAAGATTAACTGGCCATCCATGAACACGAGGTAAATAGATAGATACACCATCTGTTCATAAATAATTGATGTTTTAGGAGTCTAATTTTGTTCCTAAATAATTGGTGTTTTAAGTTACCGATGCCTCTTAACTACTTCTTTTTTCCTATTTCACCCTTATTTAATATACGATAATTAATTAAATAGATATCTACTCCTTTTGGAACTCTATATAAAACTAATAATTGGATGAGGAAATTATTATAAGGGTAGTATAGTATTTTACACATATATTAAATACATTTCTTAATCTGTGTGAAGAATCCTTAAACGACAATTAATTAGGAATAGAGGAAGTAATTCTTTTTTCTTTTATTACAGAGCTGATTCAAATAGATAATTTCCAGTTGTATTAATTTTCGTGATTATAATGTATATTCAGGTTGTGCAAGGGAAGTCTAAGGAAAAGAAACATGAAGTGGTGCCAAGACGATTCTTGGATCTTGGTCCTTTGGCTGAGAGAGATGAAGACGTTTTGCCCAATTGGTCCCCATCGCGTGGGTAGTTGTATGTGCCGAAAATGAAATAAGGACGTTTTGTTCTTTTTTTTCTTCTCTTTATCACCAAAACGGCGTCATTTTGGAGTCTGTCATAGTTAGCAGCTTATTTGCCACATTAGCCTTCCACATAAGCAACTCCAAAATGTCAAATGCAGGTTGGACAATTTTGAAACAAGTTAAAAAATTGACTACATAAATTGATACAATTTAAAGAATAAAATAATTTAGAAAATTGGTCTTTTTGTTGAGGATAATTGAGACCATTTTCCAAAAAAATATTGTCAAGGGTGTGTTGATCTTAATATTATAAATTAGAAGGTATACAATTAAATTGATGATTAGTTGCATGTAGTCTTTATTTCTAAATCTATTTATTTGGTTGATGTTAAACTTCATAATTATTTAATTAGCTAATTTTTTTTTTGTAAATTGGAAGGTTATATGACCGTAGCATCAATGGAGTGACAAATACTTCATTTGTTTAGTAATTGATCGTATGACAAATATTTTCTTTAATTATAATTACTCATATTTGTTACTTATTTATTTATTTAATGAGATATAATAATTTGAACTTTTTTTAATAATTACCTTTTATATCAAGATTCAAATTTTTTTCCACACATAAGATTCAAATTTGAAATGTTACTAAAAAAATTCAAATTTTTTACCACTTACACTAATAGATGTTGGTATTATATGAAAATTCTTAATTAAGTAAAGCTAGTCCATCATGTAAAATTATAAACTTTTTAATAAAATTCTGAAACATATCACTCATTAAATTGGCTCGATTTTAGCTCTTGAAAATAGAATAGCTAACTAATGCATACGCGTAATTCAATAGTTTCATCTTTATAGCCTGGCCAATCTGCCCAAAACTAGCAAATTGTCTGGAAGCTTGTGTTGTGCGGATAGTTTTATTGCTTTGAATGTATAGAGAAATCCAAAACCATCACAGGAAAGAAGTTTTCTTAAGTCTAAATTACGACATATTTAGAACCTACTAAATTTTGATCAATTTAATTCCATCAGACAGGACCACGCCACAGGAAAAAAGTTTTGATTGGCTGGTCCCTTCTCCTAATTGTTGGTGCAAAGTTAATACTAATGGGGCATCATTCAGGCATAATATAGGCGTTGTTTGTGGAGATAGGCGTCATAAAATTCATTCTAATGCTTATGCTGGTGAGTGCATTAATAGATACGTAGCCAAGATGGGAGCTTGTACTGTTTTAGCTGCAGATTATGAGGCTGGCAAGGAACTTGTGTTTGTGACAGGTTCTGGTGGTGAAAGCTGATATATGATGGTACTACTGCTCACGTAATGCAATATAATAGTGAGAGCTGTAAAAGAAACATGGCTAGCTCAAGTGAATGAAATTGGGAAGATGATGACTTGGGACCGGCAAGCCATTTTAGGTATGCGAGATTTTTGCCTAGAGTTATTGTGAAACCCTCTATGTATATACCTAAAGAAAATATATATGCCTTCAAATAGATTATATAAATTTCAAGAAAGCCTTCAAATAGATTATATAATTTTCAAGAATGTATCATTTGATTATTTTGTTTCCTGGCTTTTGCCATTATTGTAATGGAAAATAAATGTTTTTGCAATATACTCGGGATGGATAAGAAAAAAAACCAATTTAAATTTGCACAATATACTTAGAATATATTTTATTCAAAGTAAACAAAGTTATTGGTGTATACTTTTTTAAAAATTAAATCAATGCATATTATATTCTTTATGTGAATTTTAATTGTGCTTAATAAGTTCAAATTTTTATAATACAAGCATATTAAAAGCTAGTTAATTGTAAAATTAGTTAAATTTGGTGAAATTTATTTTTAATAGTAAAATTCAAATTCTACATTTTAAAATACCTTTCAAAAAGTGTCTATTAGTCTACTTTCTCACACTCTATTTTATTATATTTAAAGCGTAACCATTTCTTCAGCCAAAAAAATTCTATGGAAAATGGCTACGTAAATCTATATTTGATTTTTTTTTTTGTACTTTTTCTTCAACTTATACAATAAAATATAAAAGCTCAGCCAATTATTTGAATAAAGAAGTAACAATCATTGTGGTGTCTGTCACATTACTTGCAAGTCTGTGATCGTGAAGAGCCTGATAAGCTACATACTGTTAGTGGTTATTATTTTACTGTTATTAATTATTGATGTATATCTACGCCAGTTAGTCTTGTACCTAAGTTTGTTATTCTTGTTATTTTGGTTTCACCCTTCTGTATCTTTTGTGCATATATATATTCAGTTGTAATCATTGAATTTATATAATAGAAAATTTCCTTTACCGCTGCAATACATTACATGGTATCAGAGCAAACAACAATGGCCGGCCAAATTATTCCCTCATCTTCTTCTTCTTCCATGCCCACCGTATCCACTACCAATCATACCCTCTCAATAAAATTAACTCCTCGCAATTACCT